>JAUJYS010006332.1:0-10398 GCA_033995665.1 Melogona broelemanni | reverse complement strand
CGAAACGTCATTCGACGAAACGTCATTCGACGAAACATCATTCGACGAAACGTCATTCGACGAAACGTACGTGATCCTCTGTGGGCTCGTCTCTTGCAACATGAGAGGTTTTGAGCGGATGAAGAGACAATTCAAACAAAACACCATTCCGTCCCTTGAACCAATTGCATTGTAGTTGAACGGACGATTGATGTCATTCACTAGTATTTCTAAACCGTCGATTCGCCCCATACCGGCTATTGTTATTTAGCATATTCGTTCGATCAGCAGGGCAAACTGAACAATTAATTGTCTCTTGTATCGGTGTTAGTGTGATGGTGCTATATGTGGCACATTCGTGCCATAAATATGCTGCGCCCGGCTTCAAGTCAGTCACGTGCAAGAAGTATTTGATCAGTCACCAATTTTATTAGTATTGTGGTCGTGTCACCGCACTTTTAAAGACGTCTTAGCAATTCCTTGCAAGTAACTCTTGTGGCCAATCGGAGAGTCAAGGTTGCTATTAAATCTGTTAAGCTACCGAGGGAAAAATCAACTACCTCATCAATCAACCTTTATGACGATTCAATGATTGAATTAAATTTTGGAGAGAAATACAAAATGTAATCATATTTGTATGGTAATTCATTCCTATGTTAAATGAAATAAGTTTATGTATTTAATTTGTTTCATAAACCAAATCCATCTTTATAAACGGTGTAAAATGATTTTGAGGTAATGAACTGAATAATGAATTGAATTATGGATTGAATTATGAATTCATTGTGAATTTTTAATTATCAGCTAGACAACGTAATTTAGAGTAATACAGAATTATTAAATTTCTCGAGAAACGTCGAACGTTATGAAAACTGTATCAGTGAGTGGAAATTATCGTTTGTTTGTTTCACTATCGTGTTGCGTTGTTTTTTTGGTTCCTTTTCGGTGTTCATTTGTAAACCGCAATTAGTTCCATTCTTATCCTTATCATATTTACTTTTCATGAGGTCGTCGGATTATTTTCTATTAATTGTATTTAGATACGTGTCCTAGAGGCTTACATTACTTTCATTGTGTGCTAGGGCTGCGTGGAATTATGTTCGAACATTGTTGAAACCACTTCGTTCAATATTTTATTGCCTACCAGAATATCAAAATTTTATAGAAATATAATATTTTAAATAGTTCAGATTTTACACACATTTATGATTCACATGGTAATAGCTATACCCTATAATAGATGCATTGCGATACGCATGATTACGTGTTCTTACGTGTTCCTAACATAGCTCCAGTGACGTCAATTCAAGTTAGCAACGTGAATCGTTTGAGCGTTAAAAATACTTCTGATCTGCTGATGCATGAATAAAGGTGTTCTCATTAGTTTATTGGTTTCCTAAGGCTTGATTGAACTATTGGATATATGCATGCAATATGCATGGTTGCGTTGTCATAATACATAAAACCAGATGTAATAATTATTTCGCATTTTGCAAGTCGCATACTGAGGTGACTTCCGATAACGATTAGTATGTGTCATATGGTGGCACCTGTGCGAGTTTCACAGAACATTTGTTATCTAATATATGTAAAGCACGAGCGGTTTCAAAAATAAAATATCTCGAGCACTTTTCAGGTGCCGATAAGCTATAGTACCACTCTTGTAGATAGTGTTTCAGCCTTCAATCGACTTGATCGCTGCTTACGTGTGAAAACACAAGCAGCACTTAAAAGTGAGTTTAAGAACTAGTTACTATACAATGTAGAACGTTAGACAAATCAGTCGCCCAGTAACTATTTTTTTGCAGTTTGTCAGTCATGAGTTTCTATTGCAAGATAACATTATTCTTCGTATACGCTAGGTTACTAGTTGATTACTAGTTGTTTTATTCATTTATCTATGATTGCGCTAGGTTAGTCGCCTCTCGTGACGAATATTTAAGTGAATGACTCGGAATATCATAGGAAAACTTTCATTCGCCTGTTTTATTCAGATATTTTTACTTTCAGATTACATGTATATCTTTCAGAAAATTTAACACATTTAAATCAACTACTTATTTCTTCTAAGTAACGTTAAATTACTCGTAAATTATTGCCATATTTGTCATATTGACTTGCTATTAAGTTTAGTTTTGGTTGTATAGAAAATAATATGCGACCCTTCCCAGCAGGTGTCGTTTAAATTCATTTTATGTCTATATTTAATATAAAATTAAAATAAACGGACGGAATAATGCTCTCGACTTTTGATCATGTCGTATAAGGTCGTGCGGCCGTCTAGTCCAGTCGATAAAAATTCCGACTGCGGCGCGGACGGTCCCGGGTTCGATTCCCGGCAGAGGCTCTCGTTTATTTTTTTTTTTATTCGACAAGCCGCGGTACTGGGGTCACCCCTGAGCTTCCATTAGAGAGTTCAGAGCTTAGGGGTGCATCCTGCAGCCTGGCTATACCAGATGCCATTCCCCTTCCCTTCCACATAGCGACACGAGGGGTAGTAATCCTGTAGTGCACTACGGTGATTTAAAATAAAAAAAAAAATGTGGCATTGTCCTACTGATGCCCTCGCCTATAATTTTGACGTTTTTTTAACGGTGCAATAAATTTGTAACTACCTAGTAGTGAGTTTGCTCTGTTCTCAATCTCAAATTGAATTTTCAATTTCTTAAAAGTTCCAATTTTAGTTGCTCATGAGACATGCCATTTTGGAACAAATGAGCCTTGTCCTCGTATCAGGAGTTTGTTCAGGTTAGAGGTGTATTTACATGTAGATCAACCGTCATCTACGTGCAAAAGTTTTGCGTTTAGTTTGATGGCTCGTGATCGATGAACGTTCCGTGAAGTAAGGCGGGAACCTTAATCGGAACCGATGCCCTGGCCACTTCCTTGAGTGTTTTCCCGTCAAGAACGATGAGAAAATCGGCTGTGTCCGGTCTTTTGTTGATCACCACAGACAAGACGACTCCTTTTCGGCCACAGAAATAAGAAGAAAAAAAACACGTTTATGTTAACCATGGGTATCAGTTTAAGGATTCTCATAATTCGATTACGAATAAAATGCTTGCTTGATCAAAATATTTAGATCCAACAGGTACAGGAAGAAGAATGAATTACTACTTTAAATTAATGCTGAACTGAAAACACTATCTGTCATAGCCCTCGGGAAATAGAAGGGATTTTTTTGACTATTTGATCAGACGATTTTAAACTTTCAAGCTTTCATCTGACATTTTCTTCATTGTTAATCTAATACCAGGCTTTGCTGTGCTTATGCACTTTTCACTCTTACTTACCGGTAAATATTTCTGGATTTCTTGTCCAGGTATTCTACTATACCTTTTAAATTCACTTTTTATTTTACAGAACCTTATTTTCGTGAAATTCATCGCTGCCCCTTATGCGTTTGCAATATTTCTAAGAATGCTAGCATACCTCGCAGCATTCGGTGATTGCCAACGCCTGGGGCAGCTTTCATAACAAAGACTCAATTTGTACAAGATATTTGGATTAGCGAATGATTCGTCAAACTTCCAATAATTTACTTACCGTCATCCTCTTCTGTGGCGCCCGGCCTTGCCACAAATACAGCTTCTCCGGGAAAGCCATCTTCGCAGTTGTTGCGCCATAGTTTAGTCTCTTTGGTCTGAACGTTTATTTTGCACACCTATTTCGATTGAGAAAAATGTAGACCGGTTATTTCTCGTTTTTGTATGCGGTACTAGTGAAGCAATATTTAAATAGAAATGGCCTCGCTGAAGTTGGTTCCGCCTGCTTCGTAATTACTGTTGCTAGGGGTGATAAAATATTTTAACATTTTTCTATAGACGCAAATACTTGGAGCTTGCCAGAGTTACCCATAGATGGCGCTTGAAGCACCGTGCTAAGATAATGCGCGCAACCTATATAGCATTATTTTAAAATTATTATGAACAATGTAAATTGTTCCAAAATACTAACCGCATTGTGATAATGACCAGGCTCAAAGCAGCCGCTGCCATACACATAATTATATTTCCTTCCGTTGTAATGCTTGTAGTTGATTTGTGGAAGCTCAAAACCTATAACGTAGTTAAAAAAGGAAAAACGCAATTTAATAATACATTGATAAAACACCTGACGTTATAATGGTTCCGATAAAACAATACGGTTACCTGGTTCAGCAATGTCTTCTGGTGTTAACTGAATCGTTCCGTCGTTCAGCTTAACGGCTGTGGCCGTGGAGTTTAGCATTACCAGATTGCTTCCTGGAGTGCCTTCCTAAAAACAAAATGGCGTCTGTGAGTGGCATGTTCCGCTCGCTAATATCGTTGCAAGATGCTACTAGACCGTTCCTTCTATGAATTAACCATAAATGTGTTTATTCTGATAACGTCCTGGCACAGGAATATTTATTTTTTTTTCTGAGCGCTGATACATAGGTAACGGGAGATCCTAAATTATTATAATTCAAATGTGCATAACAGTGTTTCCCAAACTTTTTGACTCGCGGAGCTCTTTTTTAGAACCAATTTCAATGGCGGAGCTCTTTATAGAGGCCACCATTTTTAATGGCGAAGCCCCATGTCATACAAGTTAATGGAGGTGTTTCATTTGTTTTATTTACATGAGTAGCCCGAAGGACTCCGCGGTCTATCCAATGATGTTGTATTTCATGATAACTTTTGTATAAAAAAAATTGCTTACAGTTTTTGGTCCGAGGGGCAGCACGAATCGCTGGGGCATGGAAACCTCAGCGCCCTCGTAGGGTTTGTTACGAATTTCGCTTAGAGTGTAAGCGTCGAGGACCTCGGGGCTTGTGTAGGTGATAACGTCCACCACCAGAAAGCCGTCGTCCTCGTACGCGTTGATGTGATGCAACAAGAAGAAGGAATCGCTCATATAGGATGTCTTGATCTGGCTTCCGGTTGTCTTATCGATCACCACAAACTTGCACTGAAACGAAACATCGATGACTTCCGATTAGTAAATATGCCGCATCCATGTGGATAAAATAAGAAACTCAATTTTCGGTGAAACCAGTGACGATTTCAACTACCGAATTACGTCATGCTTATAAGTGTTTGGAAATCCTTGTTTTTCTCCTAGCGCATTGTCCGTTGACAAAAAATTAACTCAGTATGTACGGCAAATAATCAGGGAAAATAGAAGTGGTATTTAACTTTCGCCTTCAATTTGCAGCAGCATACTGAGTTTTTGTCATGCTTAGCTGCATGAGTGATTTACCTTTTCCTCGGGTCTCCATTCAAGACAGTCCCTATACGATCGGCCTTTAATCTTGATCGTTGCTAACTTGATGCTATTGATGATGAGGGGCTGCTCAATGAGGACAATGTAGTTCTGCGATAATCCGAAGCTGTGGTAGTAACTGAAATTAGTTTTCCATCTGGTGCTAACGTTTCCCAATATCGACGTCTCTCGATAGGCTTGTGGACCTAAAAGGATAATCGATTTATTCGTACTGAACGTGGATTAAAAAATTGCTATCCCGAATTTCGAAACAGCCAAACAGGATTGTTGATCTTGCCTTCAGCGTCGACACCTTCATTCAAGGGTGGAGGCATCTTGATGACGTGGTACTTGAGGCCGGTGACGAACGAGCTGCCCACATTGTATCCGGCTCCGTCCTGACCCACGTGGGGATGGGCGCTGGATACGTTGATTCCCGCCAGTTTGTTCATGTCCACCTATTCAAAGAAAAACACGAATTTGTGTTTAAATATAAATAGTGAAATAGAGTTCCATATCGTACGATCCATTCATCTTGTGTTTTCATCTTTTTATCTTTGACTATCTCTTATCCATTCATATTTTACTTTTTCCAAGGTGTTTAACGTGTATGGGTCGATTCTTCTGACGTGGCAGGACTCAGTGGCGCAATAGACTTCCCTGCCGTGGCATAGTGGGTAGACATTGAGCACATCGTTGTCTGTCAAATCAGTGGGCACCAGGGTCGAGAATATTCTAGAAAAATTAATGGGTTGTGAATGGGGTATGCCTATCGTGAACGATTGGTATTTAGATTGAGGGTACTTTTTATCCGATTTTAATTAGGGTTGGTCGCGTTTGTCAAGCATATAGAGCTGTCGCACCTCGAGAGGAAACTTTGGCATGGATCCGGATAGGCTTTCGTTGAGAATTCCGTGTATACCGGCCGCTGCACTTCGATGGCGCGTGAGTACGCATCGCTTTGCAGATATTTGGAACGAAACGTGATCTGAAAGAGACCATGAAGAAATTAGTGTGGACATCTGGTAATGAAGGGCAAATGATTAAGGTGTGGCGGGTAAATTCGCATGCTCGAACAGTTACACGCAATTTCTTGTTTTATTTTTTATGGTACGTTCGTTGACGTCTAAATAGACACTGCATGGTCATTTTATACTGGCAAATCTGATTTACACGGTCACAGAATATGCGTCGCTGACTGCATGTCAAAATAATTGCTGTCAAAAAACCCTGCACATCCTTAAAGCGAGTCTGATTTTTTTCCAGTGCTTCCCTTGTAGTTTTCTTTAAAAAAAAACTTTGTCAATGTGCTTAAAGGCATGGCATTTGCAATATCTTTGTTGCGGGTGTCGTCAACTAATTTAGGAAAGTGGGCGTTGTCTCCTCAGTTTAATAAACTATGAAGTGGGAATGCAGCGATTTTCTTAGTTTCGTTAACAAAATCTATACAGTTCATTTTCAATACCGGTATGTTTATTTAATGTATTCAAAGGTTGAATCTAATGGGGGGCAGTTGTGACTTTGCGGTTAGGCGGTCGCGTCATCTGCCACATTCATATGCACATTCACGATATTTCAAAAAAAAAAAACAGGCGGTTTTTATCTTAGGAAAATTTACAGTTACACTAGAAGACTGTACTTTAGTACTTTCTTTACCAACATATCCAAAATTGTCAGTGTTGGGTAGGAACGGAATGGAAAAGTTCCGTTCCTAAGAACTGGTTTCTTTTTTAGGAACTTAGAAGCGCCTAGGTTCCTTTTGTTTATGTAAAAACTTGAACGGGAACTGGTTCCTTTTTTTGAGGGACCGGAACGGGGGTTACTTTTATATGTAAAGGGTTCGTCTTGAAAAGGAACGAACTCAGCACTTATAATTATTCGGCCTCCATAAATTTAAACCAGCATGATTGACGTACTCAAAGCACGGTAAGACGTGTTGCGATTGCCAATGGAAATTAACGTCGTAGATTTATCAAAACTAGAAACCGAACAGGACCACTGTCAAAGGTGAATTAATTATCAAAATATAGACCGTTAGCGAGTATGGCAATAAAGTGGGTGTTACGCAATATGCGAAGTAACCTCGACGCGTTACAAAATTAGTTCAAAGTCTCTTTTGATTTATTGAATTGCACAAAGTGTTTCTCCTTATGCTCTAGTTTCTCTCCAAATGTTTTCCCTTTTTTTGTGAAAGGGTTTGACGAATTCAGGGCAATTTGTTTATATGCCTCGTCAAATAAACTTTCCGCGAGATAATTGGGCAAATATTGCCTTTGATTGTTCTACTGTTCAGTGACTAAACCGTGCAAAAGTTACGCCCTAAACAACAAGGCAAGGTTTATGAGAAATCACTGCTGCCTAATACATTGACACGCTGTATTATAATTTGTTGCGATAGCAGGTGCAGGGTGTGATATTCGTACAACGGAAAGGTGTGTCCTCATCTTGGAGTAGAAAGTGGCCCAGCAAAAAGATCTCACGAGGATATTTGTGTTGGAAGCTTTTAAATTACATATTACTGGTGCAGCCCATGCCGATAAAAATATACATTGGAATAGCAACAATGCAACGAAGCATTACTTTCGGTTCGCTCTAACGGTGGTGTAATTTCTGAAGAAAGCTGGTGAGTTAAGTTAACCCTCCACTCGAATCTGAACAAAAATGAACAAAATTGCACCCAATAAAATGAGAAAATTACAGTTTTTCAATTAATGAGATTCACTTTGCGTTTTGATCAATGTATTTTCGCTTTAACACAAATGTGAATTTAAAAAGTTTGTTATGTTGATACATTTCGAAGCATAGTTGAGGTAATGCAGAGCAAAACATGGAAAGTTCTGAAAGACACAAACTGAGCTTCAAAATGATGTCATACTGGGAGTTTGCCAACAGGTTCATATTCCATCCAGCTGATTCAAATTCCAAAGAATTATTTAAACTGTCAGATGTCCTACAACCTCATTATATTAATTTCGATTAGGGTCACTTTTGGGATTAGGGGGTGTGCTGCCACTTACTCCACCTCGCCATTGCATGCCCGCGGTCATCTCCGAACCGCTAACGTGATCCCAGAAAGTAGGGCAGTAGGAACAACAAGCAAAAGTAATAGCCCAAAGTGAGCCGCAAACAGGGGTTGTCCGAGCCGAGACTTCCGTGAAAAGGAAACGGATGGTCGCCGCCCGACGGCGATGGAAATGCCGGCGAGGTACGGTGCGCGCTTCCACGGCTATGGGGATGTGAAAGGAATAGCGGTACGCGGCAAAAAAATTCTCTGCGGCGGTGTGTGTGTGGGTAACGAGCAATGACCGCAAGCGGGGAGATCATCAACCAGAAGGCGGCCGGCCCGTGGACGGCCGATGCGTGCGCGGTGTATTGAACCTCTTGTTGCCTGTTATTCTCTATGGCGGAAAAAAATTCGCATTGCTATGTGCAGGAGAAACTTGCCTCTCTTTCTCCTGCCCTGGTATTTTAAAAGATGAAAAAATAAAATCACTTGTAACGTGTCTGCGTTCTCGCGAAAACCAAAGAAACGCTTTTGGCTGTACCTGTCCGAGCACACTTTTCCTTAAGAAATATTTCCGTGGTCTTTAAGCTTGTTGGAATGCCGAATATGATTTCTGAATGTTTCGTAAATTAAACGAAAACTTATTCATACTGCTACATACAGTGATTCGTCGAACAATGATTATTCGAAGTTTTTTTATTGTTTTATTGTGAGGTATATATATATCAAACGAATTTCAGATGGGATTAAATTAAAGGAATTTTAGATGGGATTCCAAAAGAGATTTCAGTGAGGCAATTGTGTATCAAAGAATTTTTTTTTTTTTTATCAAATTTGGAAATATTTATTCACACATTGGATTAGTGTTTCTTTCTTGAGTGGTTTTATCTGATTGGTATTTTGGACACGCCGCCGTATCAACAGCGGCGTGGTTTCGGATGTGGCCTGATTCCTGATTCTGTAACTTACTAAATAGCTCTATCCACAGGGAGGAGCGCCAATAGTTATTTTTGATTTGCGTCTGTATAGACCTAGTAACAGTAGTGCGGCGCGCACTTACTTTCCCTTCCTTGATAAGAAAATTGTAGACGATGGCGAAACCGTCGAACCAGTGGTTCATGGTGAAGTCGCCTAAATCGAATTTTCCAGGCCCGACTCGGACCAAGGCGCCTTGAAGCCATTCAGGAAGTGTGCCTGTAAAAAATATACACATATTTCCAATATTAGAAACATAAGTTTCATTCGCTCGTGACATCAGCCATTCACATTTAGCTTATACATTTAATACGTGTTACTCCTTTAATTTTTTTTATCGTCTGCGTGTTTGCTAGTTATGATCCTGCCATGTAAATTGGATAATAATTAGCATCATCCGATCTTTTTTTATTTTTGCATTGTCGGACTCTAACCTTCGAGAAGACCTCAATTATAACATCGCCCGCAAGTTGATAAAGAAAATCCCGAAAATTGGACCAAAGTCCATAAAATTGAACTAGCGCCCGCTAGCTAAATAAGCCCATGCGATAACACCATTTTGTCGCGTCCTAATTTTCGACTTAAAAAATTGTCTTATTTAATGTAGACCTGATGGGTGATGAATTTGCGAGCCATTTATGATTTGCATTTGTCATGCGTACTTGTTTTTGGCATACTTGTATTTAGCAGTGCCTGTCTGTGATAACAAATACTTTCTATTCAATTTCACTAATATTTACACCGGTAAGTCATTTCACATTAAATATGTATAAGCTTACAGTGCCGGGTCAAATTCACTGGCCCAAGATTTTTCAAATAGAAATATGTGTACTTTGACAGTAATTATCTACGGTTTGGATACGAATTTTTGAATTTGGTTTTTTGCATGTTGTACAACATTTAATTAAAAACAATATACACTTGAAAAAATATTTTGTTGCGAACGTTCTAAATTAAGAAAATTAATTTAAATAAAACTATTCAATTGTGTTCTCAACTGCGTTTTCATTTCTATTGATAAAAAGTCTAAAAAATTGATTTGGGTTGTAACCATTTGTGATGAAAGAATGTTTGTTCACGTGCAGATACTGGATTTACTTCATTAATGCGTATTTTAAGCTTTTTCTTGTTGGGTTTTCCATTTTTGAAATACTAGTTTTTCTGTTTGAAACGAATTTTCTAAATTTAGAACGTTAGAAATAAATTCTAATGTC
>JAUJYS010006331.1:0-10398 GCA_033995665.1 Melogona broelemanni | reverse complement strand
CCAGAAGGTCAGATCGATGCAAGGAGGAGTGTCCAGCCGAATCAACGATCATGTCAACGCAATGGTCACCAAGCGTTAAAATGACTAACACCTTCAAGATAGCGTTATCAGACTCCTGTATGGGTAAGTTCTTTCGCGTTAAAACTTGTTTCATTAATAAAAAAAATTTTTACGTTTTTCCTGCTAAAAAAGTAATCGCTCAGGAATCGGACATCCAAACCACGTTTTGGCGGCTAGCGTGTTTGTTTTCACTTTTGACAACCTGGTAAAAGATTTGTGGCCACAAGTTATTGCGGATTTTTTATAATTACTCTAAAAACTAACCAGAAAAAGGAAGAGAAGATTGAAATATTTTTCTAAATTCCTGATCACTGTAGCGAATATCACTACAGGGGATTCTGTAACCCCAGTGTTGTTTCTAAAAGAAAATATGACGGGCTCATTTTCACCAGTACCCCGGGATCGAATAAACGAAAGGCCGCGACGGGAATCAAACCAAAGACCGCCTAATCGCAGCCGGTTGCAATTTTCGATCCAAGCATTTCCCTTAACGAAATATTATAAAATTTTATTCCTGGATTTTTTTCTATTGCATTTCAGCTGCTCCCTGCTCTAATACCACTCTCATTGAAAACACCGATGTGTGTTACTGCGGTAAGTTTTTCTAGCTTCTCATCAAGGTCAAGGATCATTTGATTTCATTATGGATATGCACTATGCACTACTTGGTCACGGACCCTTCATCTTCTATGCACTATGACATTTTTTCCGATTTCACCATCATTTAATCCATCCGTCATCTCCAATAACATCATGCCATTTCATGTTTCAGTTATTTTCAGTCATTTCATGTTTCAGTTATTTTCAGTTGTTCGTCATTTTTAATTGTGTTGCATTTGGTGTATGCGATGTTGGCCGTCATTTAATTGCTCGTCAATTGTCAATAAACTAAATTCCCGTATGTTTTTCAGTGTCAATTAATCAATTTATTGACGTTAATATAATGTGATCACGATGATAGAATAAAAAATTATAATTATTCATCCCATATTTGAGCTATTGTTTCAATAGTATTATAATTGCTAATAATTAATTTCAACGCTTAAAATAATCTAATGCAAAATGAAAAATACATGATGAGGTTAAAGCCAGAATCGTGCAAATTCGAATTCTGCATTTTCTCGAGTTAGGCACAAAAACGCTTTTTTAAATTAACAAAAATTATGTCTTAAGTCAAAGCTTTTGTTTAGTGCTAACAGAAAGCTGCACAAGCTTTTTATTTAACGAAAAGGCACTTATGGAGTTACTATAATAATGTACGTACCGATGGCTCAGTGGGTATGGCAACATTCTACGAAGCCGACGGTTCCGGGTTCGATTTCCGGCGCAGGCTTTCGTTTATTCGTTAGCCTGGGATACTAGCGTCACCCCTGAGCTTACATCAGGGAGTCCAGAGCTTAGGGGTAGATCCTGAAGCCTGGCTATTCCAGCAGCCATTCTCCATCCCTTCCCTTCCTTGCCCCTCGCACATCTCCATAGAGACATGTGGGTGCAGTAATCCTGTAGTGCACTAGATACTACGGTGATTTAAAAAAAAATCTTTCTGAGCATGCTTTTTCTAGAGAGTTGGTCGCCCGCATGACATGCCCAAAATATCGCAGTTGGGTTTTAAGGACCACTGACTCTAGTGAGCATTTGGGTTTAATCCTGTATAAGACTGACCGGTTGGTCTGCTTTGCAGTCCAGGGTATGCGCAGTAATCGCCGCCAGCACCAAAGTTCAAAAGCGTCTATCGTCCTCCTCTCGTTTATCCTTATGGTCCAGCTGTCATTGCCATATAGCATTATATGAAACACCAAGGCTAACCCACGATTTTGACTTTTGTGGGGACAGACACGTCCTGGTCCTTCCTGATCTTCGTTAAACCAGTCATGGCTGTCATGCCCAGCACAATTCTTCTCCTTATCTCTTGTTCACAACCCCAAAGCCTTTCAATAGTTGCTCCTAATAAAATGAACTTGTCTACCACCTCAATCTTTGTGGTGCCAACGATGAAGTCACCTATTTTGCCTGATGTCATAAATTTGGTCTTTGAGAGATTGAGCCGAAGCCCGCTTATACAACACGCTTTCGCTATTATAAAATACATACCGGAGTCTTAGATGAATCCACCACCATTTGCGGTCTATTCGAAGCAACAGCGATGAAACTTTCAAGTCCATTTTCGCGCATTTTCTTAAAAAATATTTTCAAATTTTAACCTCCAATAAAACCAGCACCGCCATATTGTCTTGTTACGCCTCTACTGATTTATGACGTCACACGGAAAATATTTTTCGAAAATCACCAATTCGCTGACTACAGAATCACGATAACCATACTGGTTTGCGAATTGATTAGCAAGAGTTTATTATTTTATTAAATTTACAAAATTTCGTTTTCGCTTAAAACGTAATAATTTTTTTTTTTTTTATTTTTTTTTTTTTTAATTCACCGTTTCGCCTAGTGCACTACAGGAATATTTTAACAACATAATATTTTTATTTTGGTAATTTTCGCCGTACTTAATTATACTTGCGTATAATTAAGTACATTTCTTTTTAAAATTTAATAATTTAATAATTTGTTTGAGCCTTTGTCGTTTTACATTCATATTATGAAATTGAATACCAAAGCAACGATTCTAAAGCGAAACAGGCGATTTAAATTCACACAATAAATAGTTGTTTGATTTTTGCTTCAGCGTCTCCAAGGAACCCAGTCGTTAACAAAGTCAAAGTCGATCATTGTCAAAGTCGGTTTCTCATGTTTCTCACCTTAACATTTTTCTTTAAATAATTTTGCGTTTCTACCAACAAATTCATTTTCAATGGTCTTTTTTAAATAGATGTATTGATCAGTTTGCAAAATCAGATTTGTCGTCAAAACAAATTTTCAAACGTTATTCGTTTACGAAGGATGTCACTTTAGTTTTGAAGAAAATTTGCGCTTATTGAAAAATAACTATCAGCGATTTAAGGTATGGTTAAAACAAATAAGTAATGCATACGTACGGTAAGTGAATGACATTTGATATTTATAATTATTTTTTTCAATTATAATGCAGCCAAAAATAAATGAGACTACCTAATAACGAATAAAAACAATGCTTTTATTATTTTAACATTATTCCACGACGAGGTAAGACGAAGGTTTCAAATTAAGTTGTTTAAAGTATAACCTAGTTTGCAATTTCAATAGTTTTAAATTTTACCAGCGTTTATTTACATATATCATTAACGCCGAAATACAAGTGTTCAATTGTAGAAACAATATGTTAATACCTTATTGTTTAAATGAAAATTTTTTCTTCCAAATAGATATTTTTAAGTGTAGAGCTAGATGTACCGTAAACCGTTACATGTTTAATATATTATGATCACGACTCGAATTAAGTAGGGCATCGCTAACAAGATGATTGCCATTTTTTCACTCATTTCAGTCACTGATGCAATTGTATTTCTAAATTCCAGATCTTTTGTCAAAGAGCAAAACGTAGAATGAGGGTGATGAAGTTAGCAAGGAGAAATGCTGGAGTCATGTTGATGATTGCCATTTTTTCACTCATTTCAGTATCTGGCAAGGAAAAAGACAAGGTAAAAGTTTCAATGGTGTGATAAACGTTAGGGGGGGGGGCATACATAATTGTCTTAAAATACTGGAAGTTGAAAATAGTTATTTGAGTGCGATTAAAAAAGACACAAAGTAACACAAAAAGAAAAAGGAAAGAACACGCGTAACACATTTGTCTTGAAACCCCATAAAAATAATAAATTAAAAGTTTAAAAAAACATTTGCTTATTCAAAGTAAAAACACGTAATCAAAGGAAAATATTTCATTCACTGTGATTGCCTTTTTTTAAATACATGTACACACGATTTAAAGTGAATTAAAATATTTATCAAGTATTGGCACTAAAGTGCCAATACTTGCTAAATATTTAAACTCAAATTTACAATTTTACTATTTATTTATTTTCATTAAACTAATTTGTAATAATTAATTTCCTTGAAAGGACCCAGTCAAATCCAGTGAAATTTCCCCTATCGATCAGAATAGCGAGATTTCATCTGAAACAGATGAAATATATGATTCATTCAATGCCGTGGCCACAGGAAAAACGAAACCAACCAGAAAACATGTGTCGTATAAATTACCTTCTGCACCGAATCCACTAGAGGACATCAGCAAAGGCATCAGAAAAGGCAGGGGCAGGTCTACCCCGAGCAATCAGCAGAACCCGCCGCCAAAACTATCAGAAGACATTAACATTCCCTCAAAGTCTTCCCAGGGCAATAAAAATAACTCGTCTCTGTCAGGTCATGTCAGGACACCCACACCATTTTTCTACAAGACTCCAGAAGAGCCAGTCAAATTCCATGACGCCGTGATCCGGTGTAGCCGAAAGGATGGAGTCCTCGCTTACGTCAATGCGACTCTGTCAGCTGATGATGACCCAATTCAGGAGTTGTTTATGAAATGGTATCGGGCCATCGCTTCAAACCCAAAAACGCAATATCGTTGGGTTTGGCTAGGGGTCAGCGGACATCGACGGGTGTGGAATTACGCGTAAGTACCATCTAGTGGAACTTGTTGGATCACTGATGGACACAGGAAATCAAGTCTGACACTATTTTTGGCACGTCATAGTTGCTGAGGCAGACACCAAAACAACAAAATTAAAAAAATAGTTTCGTAGTATAAGTGAGTCTACCACGATTAGGATGAAAGTTCGTCGAAAAGATCAGTTATTTAAAAATGTTAATTGCGAGGTCGCGGGACAGTGACAAGATGACGATGGGGACACAAACTTTGTTTAGAAGAAAAATAAAAGTTTGTAATCTCGTTCGTCTTCAAATCGCGCAGTCTCGCGATTAACATTTTTTATATAATTGATAAAAATTCATGTTTATTTTTGAAATTACATTTATTTTCAAAAGCAGTTACAGTTACATATTACAGTACCTATCAGTAACTGTAAATAATGAATGTAATGGTATCGTAACCAGACATAAAAAAATAATGTAAATTTATTTGTGATCAACTCGGCATTTATCTTGGCGTGCTCTCGCACTTTGAATTTCGTACACCATGTATTTTTAAATTGTGCAGATGGTTAGTTTTTAAAATGAAAGAAAATATATCTAAACAATCAATTTAAACAATTATCACTTTCAAATCAAGTTCGTTATTTCAAAGCATGATTATTTAGGTGTAGAATGTTCTTAAAATTAAAAACAAGCCTTGGTCAAGAACTAACGTTTTTCATGAACCGTCAATCCCCACAGCTTGGACTGTGTCACAACTGCCCCTTGTTAGCAAGCAATCACATTGAGCAAGCGCGTAATGCGTGGAAGTAAAGGGGTTGGACAAAATAATGGAAACAGATAAGTTTGTGCACCTTATAGAGCAGTTTCCGTTATTTTGTTCAACATTTGTATATTATCTTCTAGCCCCAACGTGAATAATATTAAAAGATGGAGGTGTATTAAACGACTAATTTGGATGAATTTTGCTGGCAAGTATGCTATACACGCTTAAATGCACGGTCTTTGATGAATGTCGCGAAATGAATACCAACAATTCCGTATGTTAATTTCTAGTTATATCTACCTGGACATGGATTATACAATAGACAGAAATAATACTATCCATTATTCATGGCTCGATGCCACCGATCGTCGTTCGAACATCGAATTTCTGGAAAGAAATTCTTTCACCGTGGCTAAATATTCTTGTGCACCGTACCCAAGCGGTAAGCATCTCGCAAGCTCAAATAGTGCTAGAGTAATAATATTGCAATATTTTTTATTTTTTTTAACTTCTGATCACTGCAGTGAATAGCACTACAGAAGATTCTGTACCAAACGTGTTGCTGTGCAAAATGTAAGGGGCACGTTTTCAAAACAAAAATGAACGATAGAAGAAATAAATATCGAAAACAGTGAAAATAAGTGAATATTTAAAGGAACGGGAGATTGGTCTTAAATGGTAATAATGAATGTCTTCACAAGATGACCGTGACCATGAAACTCTTCAAAATGTGAACCCGACAACGTGCTTGCACGGGTCCCAAGACGTATCATACGTTGCGGCCGTGCCTCCGGTACTGCCTCCCTTATTTTTTTTAGTGAGGAAATTCTCCTCACTGAGTGAGGAAATTCTCCTCACTGAGTGATTATCACTGCAGGAGATTCTGTATCCTCCGTGTTGCTATGCCAATATGTGAAGGGCACGTTTTCACCAGTACCCCGGAATCGAATAAACGAGAGCCTGCGCCGGGAATCGAAACCGGGACCGCCCGCACCGCAGCGAGTTGCCATACCCACTGAGCTAGACGGATCGTATAACACAGTATGACGTATCATAATAGTTAGGAATCCCGATTCTAGATGAAAATGAACTAATTCGATCCTTGCTGGATTATCACTCTCTTACCTAAATATAGGAGGTACACCAGCTAGAATATGTCCATGGCCCTATGTGCCGCATGCCAAAGGCTGTTTTCACGTCACCATCTCACCAGCCAATCACTACACGACGGCGCCGCAGCAATGTCAACCGTTTGGCGGCTATCTGGCTCCAATAAGAATGCCGCACGAAGAAGTGTTCCTGGCGCAACTTCTCAATTCCATGGGCATCAACAAGGCTTTTGCAGGAATCCAAAGATATTTCAATTCTTCTCGGTGGATTTACAGCGACGGAAAAAAAGGAAAAGGAAAAGCTAAAACGTAAATAGGGTTTTTGTTGTGGTTACTACAATCAGTATTTATTTTTGTGATAATGGAGGGCACATAAAAATAAAATAATCACTAAATGCCGCGGCAGTATAATTAGCTGTTTAGATATTAAACACAACCTGTTTAGATGTTATCAACCGAGATAATGTACACCGAACATGATATTCTTTTAGAATAAACAAAATTTAATTGTAGTGGGGCAAATTACAAAATGCACCCGAATAATGCAAGAAGTTGATAGTTCTTAGGAACCGTTGATTTAACACAAATAAAAAAGCAATAATCGGAGACCATTTAGGATGAAACAGCAACTATTTGACGTATTTCGTTTTTTTTTTTAATATATACAAATAAAATGTTTTTGTCGCCTTCGAATGAAACCGGAAAACGTCAAATGGTCTAATGGTCTCGGAATACCTTTTATTTGTGCCCTTATCAATTCTGAACGAGACAATAAAAGGAATTTATTTGGCTCCACGTTCAGTGCACAAATAGAGATGAAAGCATAGAAACTAAACTCTATTATTACATACGCGAGTTGTACATAAATCTACCACTAATGATCACAAGCATGACCCTTAACACCATTTGTGAAGCAGACCCATATACAGTAGAAAAATGTCGTTTTCAATTAAAATAAACAATAAAAACCTAGGACAGGACTGGGGCTACAAAGAACGACTGAGCTGGCTAGACTACAAGACTGCACAAAGCAGGAAAATCAGAACAGACCCTTGCAAAATATAATAATGTGTCATTCTGAAAACGAAGTAGACCCTTACTTTAGCTTTGGAAATAATACTTTACATTTTGATACCATAAAATAATTCCAAATTGATGGAGCCGTGATGCTAAAGTAAGTGTCTATTTCTTTTTCAGAACGACATATTATTATATTTTGGAAGGGTCTGTTCTAATTTTCATGCTTTGTGCAGTTTTGTAGAGTCTCGCCAGCACAGTCGTTCTTTGTAGCCCCAGTCCTATCCTGGGTTTTTATTGTTTATCTATTATTAAATACAGTATAATTAACTGGCATGTAGATAGTGCTAAAATCCCAACAGTTTAAATTTGAACTGCATGAAACAACTTGAGAATTAATTGAACTAAAATATTACAATTAAAAATTAACGAAAATATATAATAATTGTGTAAAATTACAAAGGTTATTCTGTTTTGTCATGCCCCAAGGTTACAAACGGTATTAAATAAAAGTAACAAAACATCTGGTCCCGATGTAAGCTGCGCCGCCATGAATATATTCACAAACGTCAGGTACACCTGGACAAATGAAGATTGTAGGACTCAAATTCCAGCAATATGTCGACTTCAAGGTACTGGTGCTATTTTATGTGTGCTAAATCCGAATAGAAGAAGGCATAAAACATAAAAGGATATTACATTTTTATATTAGGATCAACGTCTATTTCAACGTAAATAAGAATAAGAATTTATTCGTTTCTTAGCATTTAACTTTGATACTTGTTTGTAGAACCTGCTTGTCGCCGGAACGAGTCACGACGTGTTGCAAAAGTCTGCATATTCCAATCCAGAAGGTCAGATCGATGCAAGGAGGAGTGTCCAGCCGAATCAACGATCATGTCAACGCAATGGTCACCAAGCGTTGAAATGAATAAAACCTTCAAGATAGCGTTATCAGACTCCTGTATGGGTGAGTTCTTTCGCGTTAAACCTTTTTTCATAAAATAAATTTACTTATCCTATGCGAATGTGACATGATTTCACTGTTAAAAAAATAAACAAAAAAAATAGTCACTCTGGATTCGAACCTGAAACAGCCGAACCACGAATCCGTCGTCTCTCAGGCAACTATGCTGCGCAATCTAGTGGGCAACTTTGGCGTTTTGCCGGCTAAATATTGATTTCATTTTTGACAAATGTTAACCCATATAAAATATATGTGCCCACAAGTCATTGTAGATTTTCTATTATTAAAATCTAACCCGATACATGTACGTGAAAAAGAAGAAAAAAAACAGGTTTGTAACACTTTTCTTAAAAATTCCAATCATTGTACTGATACTACTATCACAACAAAATATTTGGTACCCCTCGTTTTTCGTACATTTTTACCCGTAATCCGGGATAAAATAAACGAAGGCTCGCGCCGGGAATCGAACCCGGGATCGCTTCATCGCAGCCGGTTGATCCAAGCATTTCCTCTAACGCCGATCTACAAGTGGTGACAAAATATCATACCCAGTTTTATTTCTGGATTTTCTCTGTTGTATTTCAGCTGCTCCCTGCTCTAACACCACACTCGTTCGAAACACCGACGTATGCTACTGTGGTAAGTTTTTCTAGCCTATCATCAAGGCAAGGGTTGTTTAATTTCATAATGGACATGCACTATGACAGTTTTTCAATCAGTCATTCTCAATCACATTATGCTATTTATTTCAAGTCTTAGTTATCGCAATTGTCCGTCATTTTCAATTGTGTTGCATTATTAGTTATGTGATAATCAAGTTGAATAAATGTGTGGTGGTGTATGCATTATAGATTTTTGTACAATTTTCGTGTGTATGCGTAGGCAGTCATTAAAATGTTCGCCTAGTGTCAACAAACTACAATAAATTCCCGTGTATTTTTCAGTGTCAATTAATGAATTTATCGACTTACATGTCAATATAATGTGATCTCAATGTTAATACTGCATATAAAACATTATAATTTTTCAATTTTGCATTTGAGATAATCTTTATTACCATAATAATTGCTAATAATTGGTTTCAGCGCTTAAAACAATATAATGAAAAAATAATAAATATTTGATGGGGTTAAAACCAAATTCGTGCTATTGGAATTTTGCAATTCGTCGAGGTACGTGCAAAAACGCTCTTCAAATTAAGAAAATAAATCAAGTAAGTCGAAGCTTTTGTTAAGTGCTAACAGGAAGCTGCACGATTTTTATACGAAAAAGCGCTTATGGAGCTATTATAAATAAACTTTTCGCTTTTCAGTATAGGTAATATGAGATTTACACCAATATGACTTTAATCCTTTTCGGATTTCCGCTGCCAATTTGTTACGGTCACGTCTTTTTAATGATTGTCTACAAAGTTGAATTGGTCTTGGCCAAAACGAGACATTAGTGAACATTTTCAATGGCAGTTTCGGGTTTAGAATCGTGTCCTCTGTATCATTTTTTGATGGATACCAGACCATAGATACTATTAAATTGTCTCCTTTAGTTGACATTCGTGTACAAATATTAATGACGAAAAATGTAGTGCAGACAGACTGGAAGTGCGTCGCCAGACATGAGCTTCGTATGAGGAACGACGCCACGCACGTCACGATATACTTACTGATTGTGAATTGATGTTGCGAGGTGAAAGAATATTGGCGACAAAATAGCGAATTGACACCAGAATTCGTCCAGCATACACCGACTGCTTTCGAAGCCACCTGGTGATAAAATTAAAAGCAAATGTTAAGGTTAAACGAGAGCTACAAAACAAATTTACCTCACTTACATGTGTACATCTCTTTGGTTATCATGTGCGCAAGAGAGATGACGATGCTACGAAGCCAAAGGTCCCGGGTTCGATTCCCGGCGCAGGCTTTCGTTTATTCGTTAGTCTGGGGTACTGGCGT
>JAUJYS010006330.1:0-10400 GCA_033995665.1 Melogona broelemanni | reverse complement strand
ATTTTTTTTTTTTTTTTTTTTTTTTTTTTTGTGAGTGAGAATTTACTCAGTGTGACAACGTGGTGGTCGAAATAAATATTTAGTTGCATTAGACCGATGGTCCTTTTTTTTTCGAAGATCTTAGGTATGTGGGGGAATTGTGAAATGAACATTTCCCAACGCCCAATATCTTGTGAAATAAATGGCCATCAGTCTGCTATTGGTTATTTGAAGAGTTGAGTATTTACCTTTCGTCACACTCGCAGTGGCTGAGCGTGTGGAACCTGTAGTTGAAGAGGTTATATTTGGTGGTGAAGCCCTCGATCATGTAGGGACAGTGGTCGTGTTGACGACAGCATCGGTCGGCCGCCGCGTTCAGACCCAGATCGTTAAAGCCGTCGGAGGTGGAGCCCACGCCGCACCAGTTGGTGTCCGGGTAGATGAACAGCTCGCGCTTCGAGCGCCTGCAAACACAAACAATAGCACGAGGGGAATTAAATTCAGTACGTACCGATGGCTCAGTGGGTATGGCAACATATTCTCAAAGCGGACGGTCCCGGGTTCGATTCCCGGTCCAGGCTTTCGTTTATTCGTTTGCCTGGGGTACTGGCGTCACCCCTGAGCTGCCATTAGGGAGTGCAGAGCTTAGGGGTGGATCCTGCAGTCTGGCTATACCAGTTGCCATTCCCCTTCCCTTCCCCTCACATATCTCCATAGAGACACGAGGGTGCAGAAAATCCTGTAGTGCACTAGGCACTACGGTGATTTATATAAAAAAAGAATACATGACATTCTGGGTTGGACTAAAAATTTAAAATCAGATTTACATATAAAATTAATAATCGGATGAATGATAGGAGATAACAGGACGAGTCGTGTACAAAAAGAACTAATCATTCTTTTTTAAACTTTTGGTTAGCATAAATAGAAGTTAAAAAAAAGAACACTGCGTGAATTTATTTTTAAATGAGTATAAACTTGAATGTTAAAAGAAACTCACACAAATGTAAATGCCTATTTCTGTACAAGGTTTTGACGATTTTCTTACTTTCCTTCACGTTACAGGTGGATATGAACTTTTGAGTTTTAATCAGTGTTGGGTAGGAACGGAACGGAAAAGTTCCGCTCCTAACAACTAGTTCCTTTACTAGTTCCTTTTATGAGGAACTTAGGAATACCTAAGTTCCTTTGATTTTTGAGGAACTGGAACAGAAGCATGGTCCTTTTTTGAGGAACTGTAACTGTAACTGGTTCTTTTTCGAAAGGAACGAACCCAACACTGGTTTTGTTGAGCGATTCGTACGCGTGCTCATTTCAATGACCAATGTTGGTAGATTAGTTTCGCGGCAGATGGTTCGATTTCTATTATCGTATTGCGATCTTCCCAAACAGATGTTCTATTATCTTGCCATATATTCATGTATAGCTAGAGATTGGCAATTTGTGAGCAGCATGATTAGGAATTTTGTAGTGCATCTTGAGAATTAATTCTCGTCCAGCGCGATGCTCTACATTAAGCACAGTAATTGAAAGTATTGTATGTTTCCCTCTGCGTTTAAATTGCGTATATTATTATATTCTCATTTTTAGTTATTGAAAAAATACACTAAAGGTAGTAAATAGGACATCTGCCCCATATATTAACAATCTAGTTTTGAAATCTTCCAAGTTTCCTTAGACTGGCCTCGTCTTATCTTGGGCAATATATTCGCGCCAAGATAAATTTCCCCATTCAGTTATGCAAACTGCTGATACGTTGTCCCTCTTCATATACGTAATAAACTGTTACAACTCGTGGCAAATTACTAGGATTGCGTTGTTTTTTTATAGTCTGAAAAAGTCGTAAAATGTTTCCAACCCACACACAGGTATTAATAAGGATGGAAAGGGAGCGGCAGGCTAAATTTAGCTCGCTAACAAAATTTAAAAATTCCTTTCGCTAATTTAGGTGGCGACTTAACATCGACCCCCCTCTCTCCCCAATCCTGTTTGACCACTAGATGGCTCGGGTAAACACGTCTTTTAGAAGACGCAGTAGCGATTTCATATGAAAGTAATTCGTGAAAGGGACGGGTGAAAAAAAAAATGCTGGTAAAACTGGCTTGTATTCGTCCTCCAGACGTCTATTATAATTACGAGTGGAATTTGAGATTAGTCTATATTTGTCATTGGGGTCAATAGCTACCACCATTAATAAACGCAGTTCTAGTCAGCACACTGATTTGATAACCAGATTGTTTCGACATTTAATATGCGTGCTCCCCGTTTAACATGTTACATGGTAGACTATTTTTTTTTGCAATCTTTAAAATAAACACACTGAAAGTGTCAAAAATACACATCTCACTGTACACCTGGGTCCTCACACATCGCCACAGCGATTCGAGGACGCAAAAAATACTGAGTGTGGTGCCCATAATGTCCAAATCTTTATTCGTGTATAAACCATACTGAAAACAGTTGTACCTCACATTGATTAAAAAAAATTAAAAAAAAAAAACATTTGCCCGCGAAAAACCAGTTGTGCATCAGTTGCTTTATGTATCAAGTTAATATTGAGTTTATTACCAGTTTTCTTATTTAAAAATAAGGGTAAAACTCAAATAATATATCAGACTATCCGCGCTAGGGGAAATTAAGATTTCTCCGAAAACCTATACTTATTATTTAAAAAAAAAATCACTAGTGCATCATTTCACACACACCACAGGATTACTAGCTCAGTAGTGACGCCAGTACCCCAGGATCGAATAAACGAGAGCCTGCGCCGGGAATCTAACCCGGGACCGGTAGTGAAATCTAAAGCCGCTGAAATTGTGCAAGGCGAAAACTTCATGAATGAAAAAGACTGAGCTAATCACTGCTCACAACAAGCAGTTCGCGACAGTCGCTGCACCGCGATGCAAAATCATTTCGCGTTATAATACGCCATAATTTAGATATTTTTTTAAAGATACGTTTGAAGAAGACAATAACTCGTTAAAAAATGATCCGAGTTTCACACGAAACAGCCGACGTTTTCCCACTTTATACGAACAATCGTCAGCGACGATCGCAATTGTTTTGGTGCATCATCCCTCCCCCATACCATGGTACCTCTTATATCCGAACAGCGCATGTATGAAATACAAAAAAGGTTTTTTTTTTGTTACAAAAGGAACGATTAGAATGCGGCGAGGTCGCGAGGTGGGTCTTGTGAAGGGGGAGATTGAGAGAGTATCGTACGAGAGTCGGCATATGGCGTGATGTCTCACCTGACCGGAGGTACGTCGGCTAGTTGGTCGTCGCTACAGACAGACGTCATAAAAGGTAGAAACTAGTAACAACCGAGTAACAAAATGAGCTCCATTTAAACAGAAGAGGGGGGGCCGCGCGCGAGCATGCCAGAAAAATCCCAGTGTCTCGCTAACTTTTGGGATTTTATTCAATAAGTTTGCAAGCTGTCTGCCGACGAATGAATGAAACGTGTGCGTCTGGTGGCTTTGTGGCCACTTATTCCTATATAATTTGTCATTTCAATACAATTTTTAACCAAAACCCAAATATTTTAAACGCATGATTGAAAGCAATTCTAAATTAAAGCCTGCTAATTGTTTTAAATTGAAGCTTGCAAATAATTCTAAATTAAAGCTTGGTAATTTTTTTTAAATGAAGCTTGGTAATTGTTTTAAATTGAAGCTTGCAAATAATTCTAGATTAAAGCTTGTTAATTGTTTTAAAATGAAGCTTGCAAATAACTATAAATTAAAGCTTGCTAATTGTTCTAAATTAAGGCTTGCAAATTGCTTGCAATTGGCAAAAGGCTTGTTAATGAAAGCTTGCAAATAATTTGAAATTAACGCTTAAAAGTTCATTTCATTTCATGTCAAATTAAAGCTCGAAAATAATTTAAAGTAAGATTAAATGTTATTTTATTTTTTACCATACCGATAAAAATCTATGATCATTCAAACTTCTTTTCGCACAAAATTATAATACATTTTAAACTTCGGTCAGATCAAGGTTAAAGGGGAATTTAACCCTCCCCCCCCTCAACACGTCTACAACTTTTACCAAATTATTTTTTAATTTGAGGTCAATTCACCTGCCCAAAATTCCCGATATTTTTTAGGTCAAGATTATATTTCCTTCCATTTAAAAAAGACTGACGTAGCTATTCAAATTGGGTTAAACAATTTGTTAAGTTAGGCGTCAGATAGGCAGGTGCGTAGCACGAAAGAAAGATTGCTCTCTGGTGGGATTGGACAACCGATTTATTCTCATAGATAAGAGCGTTCAAATAGATTTTTAAAAGTTGATTTTCCTGTATATGATCCCTATATATCGCCTCTAAACAAATACAAAGTGTCAAATATTCCTCAACAGAAATGGTACAACTAGAGCACCAGCAATACAAAAATTTCCTTCCATTTCTAGCAATGGATGAATGATCGAATTAATTTATAACTGATTGTCTTAATTGAATCACCTGTTGCGATATCCCCTAATTATTTTTATTGAAGTGTCATGAGCTGCTTCAATTTACTAGTTTTTCTTCGGGGGGGGGGATTTAATTTGAACGCGCGAAAAATAAAATAAAATCCGCACAGAAAAGAAACCACTGTTAAAGAGTTTCTCTATAAAAAAGGAAACCAGTTACCGTTCCAGTTCCTCAAAAATTGAAAAAGGAACCTATGCGTTCCTAAGTTCATTAGAAAAGGATCCGGTTCCTAGGAACTTTTCCGTTCCGTTCTCTAACCAACACTGGTCAATCAGGATTGAAACCACCACGATCACAATTGAAAATACCTGGCGAGCACGCTCGACGCAAAAATCGCTTCCACCCCGGTACACAACCACAAATTTGGGTTACTCACCTGTCTACGTCAGCAGCACCAGCTCGCCTACTCTCTTCCTCCTCCTCTTTCCGAACCGCCCTCGCCTGCTTCATCCGCCGGTGCAAATCCTTACACTCGGCTCTGACTCCCCGATAGTCCACCAACCGCCTATACGGCCCGCTAACGTCTCTTCTGGTCGGCCTTCTCACCGTCATACTCCCGTCACCGGACCGATTCCCCGTCCGGGACAGAGTCACGTCCTCGGCGAACCCGGACAGAAAGGTCGCGACCTCTTCATCGTCACGGACGTACTCGCAATCCTTGAGGGTCGTGTATCCGGCATCGTAGATGGCCTGGACGAAATGCCGACCGTCCGTGATTTGCAGGAGTCTCATGCCGACCAGCGAGTTGATTTTGCCGGGTTTTTTTTCACTCAGCATGGCGGAGGTCTCTTTAGCGGTGATACCGCGGTAGTGGATCCGGGTGTCGGTTTCTCCGTCGGGGAGTTGACGGATGGTCAGGAAGTTAGGCATCTTTTTGGGTGGTGGTGGTGGGACGGTGGAGTTTAGGATGGAGTCATGGTGGACGGGGTCGTGTCCGGTGACGGCGGCCTGGACCGTGGTGGTCAACGTGGCCAGGAGGAGGAGTAGCCACACGATGGTGGTGGCGGCGGGACGCAGGCTGGACAGATCTGTCGCCAACAGTTGGGATTGAATTTTCATCGCCTGGTGTTGAGGGCAGAGTGGCAGAGTCGGTGGCTCTTTATTCCGAGTGAATTTTCCGGCGGGAAAGTCTGGGAATCGGTCCTCTTCACAGAACACGTTTTGGGCCACAATTTGTTTTTTTTTTAAAATCCGCTGGTGTATTTTTTTGATGGTGGAAAATCCGTTTGAATTTTCGGCAAAATTTGGGTCCTGGTTTCGGCGATCCGCGCGAATCGAGAGTTCAAATCCGACAATTCAAAGTTCGAGAGTTCAAACACCGACAAATTCAGCGGATTTTTATACCGGTTCAGAGATTAAATCTCGTTAAGTTCTTGGGCACTTTGGAGTTGTAGGAAAAGCAGCGATGCGTTTTCCCTAAACACTTTACCGATAACACGCGAGTTTTCTTCCGGTATAAATAAAAATAAATTAATAGAACTTTTCTCTCTGAAGAGTAGAAAAAAAAAACGTGAGGTAATCTTGCGCTCCGGTGCTCGTTTTAAAAAGTTCCCAGACTTCCGCGGAGAGGTGGTGATTCGAGTGCTCGCAACACGGGATTTTTGGAAACTTCTGCCAACTATGTCGACGGCGCCGCGTTACTCTTCCCTTTATAAACACCAACCCCGTCTAGCGATTCTTTTTTTTTTCTGTAGGGAGACGCGCGCACACAACGAGCTTTTTTTTCTGCTTTGATTTTTGCTTTGGCGCGCGTGCTTTTTCGCCGTCGACGCTTCAGGCGAAAAATTCTACCGGGCCTGTGACGTCACGTACGCGAAACGAAAATCGGATGATCGGTCACGTGGTTCAATGCCGCGCCGTCATTGGCCGCGACACGCCCCCTCGGTTCTCGCGCCTTATTTGACGGAACGGGTTTGTCCCTCCGTCGGTGATTGGCCGCGGGGGATGGCGTGTACATCGTTTAACCAGTTTCGTATCGATCTTTTTTTTTTGTTGTTGTTCATATCGATGGTGCACTCGCGTTTGTCGGGTTTTGATACGTGTCACCCCCTCCTGTTCGGAAGATAATAATATACCCTTGTCGATGTGGTTTTTTTTGCTGGAGCGTGTTCGTGATTTTTGAGTTGTGCTTGAGATTGGTGGGGGCGCGTTGGGATTTCGGGATCACAGTTCCGAAATTTCAGTCGGTATTGCAACGCGGGGCGATTGCGATTTGCTCCTGGGTTCGATTCCCGTCGTGGGCTCTCGTTTACGGTTCTCGGATTGCGGGGTTCTGGCGACAATGTTTGTTGTCGTTTTCGACCCCTGGTGACCCTATAGCTCGACAATGTTTTCGATCACAGACTGCATCCCGCAGCTGTAGAACATTTAACATTGAACTCTCCTTGGCACTAATACGTGGTCTTCCTCTTTTTCTACTTTCCTCCACTCTTTCGAGCGTAATATCATATATAGTGGTCAGGAATTATAAAAACTCCAGATCGGGTGACCGAAAGCCAAACACACTTGAAATTCTTAAGCACCTTTGTGAAGGGCGAATTTCTTTCGAGAACGCAGGTGTGAGGAAAGTTATGCAAGGTCGTGCGAACTAGCCAATATCTAAACGCACCCCGTACAAGCACACTCGAATAGTTTGGCCATCTGCACAAACAATTCGTAGAACACCGCGGGTCGCCCTGGCATAACTTGGAAAAAGGTTTGAATTTATTAACACCTGCGCTACCTGTGTTTTCAGTAGGGGGAAGTCAACTCATCGTATAATGCGGTCAAATATACAGGTTTCACTACTATGCCCACTTACATGTATGACGTGTTGTTGTATGCACAGTTTTCGATTAGACGGGAAAGCGACAGATATTGCACACATACGTCTAAGAATTTAACGCAAAACGTGAGTTTCGCAAACTGTAACTGTAGTCAGAAAAACGATAAAAATTATTCGTGAACATTCCGGTCCGTTAGTGCCAATTTTCTTATTTTTTAATTTTAATTTATAATCATTTTATTTCAGTTTATAATCATATAACTTTTGTGTTTTAGTTCCAAACAAAATTACATTTAAGTGGCGCAATTCTGCACAGGGGCCAGTTGCCAACCAAAATGTGGTAGTTGGTTTAGTTCACCTCAACGACCTCTGGATCCTGGCCCAGAGGTTACATGGAGTAAATGGGACCCCGGTGACCTCGGCAAATGTGTGAAATGAGTTTCGTTTGATCTCTTTCGGAAAACATCTCCCGTAGTTCGGCTAGCAATCAAATGAGAAGGTTAACTGCCGAGGGCGCGCTGTAATGGCTGAAGGATTTCCCGTTAGACGGAGACCAAATTTAGTAAATAAATGACCTCGCTTGCTTTTATTTTTGGGAGGCAACAATTCTTAATAGAAAAGGAATCTCGTTCTAGATCGTGTTAGGTGGTTTTTTGGGGGGAAGGGGGAGGGGGAGCATCGCACCCTAATCTTTTACAAATCCCTCGAGGCTACGTCATCTATTTTGGTTAGCGCAGGTGACGGGCGATTTAAATTGACGGTTTCGCTCGAAACTCACTTTTGGCGGAAAGAGAATTTGAATTGCTCGAGAAACATTAACCCTTGACCTCACCATGACCCTTCTTCTTAATCTATTCGAAGGTTCACATTTTTATGCTGCTGTATCGTGCAATTAAATATTCTATTAACTACGAGTTAAATTTTTAGAGATAATGTAAAAAAGAAAGTGGATTCAAAGCTGCCATGTTTGAAACGAAATTTTGAGTTCATAATGGAGAGTTTGCGTACGATGTGAGCCGCGGTTACGTGATGTGTGACGTCACTTTTCCACGCTAGAGGTATGTCGTTATTTACTTATTGATTTTAAATGCCTTATAATGAGCCAATTTGGTCAGTAATAACCCCTGAGCTTCCAATAGGGAGTCCAGAGCTTAGGGGTGGATCCTGCAGTCTGGCTATACCAGCTGCCATTCCCCTTCCCGTGCCCCTCGCATATCGCCGTAGTGACACGAGGGGTAGTAATCCTGTAGTGATTAGCCCGACGGTGATTTAAAAAAAATATAATAATAAATAAAAAAGGTACAGTTATTCAAAATGCAACTGCCTGTTCCTGCCTTTTTTCACGTGTGTAATATAAATAAGTGAAATTATTTTAAATTTTATAAATTTTAATTAGTTTATTTCCAATGATGGAACGGAACGGAAAAGTTTCGTTCCTTCTAGGAACGAAACTTTTCCGTTCCGTTCCATCAACTTTACACGAGACAACTTTACAAAGATTCAGATGGAACACGGAAAAGGAATCACCATTCCAATTCTTCAAGAAAAGGAACCAGTTAGAAACTTGTTCCTTTTCTTGAAGAACTGGAATGGTGATTCCTTTTCCGTGTAAAGTTCCGTTTGAATCTTTATTTATTTTTACATACAAAGATATGATGTCATGGAATTGAAACAGTATTTTTAATCGAAGGAATGGGAACTGGAACCGGTTCTTTTTGATAAAGAACAAACCCAACACTGTTTATTTTGAAAATAGGAATTTAAGGGACATTGTGAGTCAGACAAACCTACATCAGGTGACCTGTGCTCTACGAATATTTCTCGCCTGATCATTTTTCAACGTCTCGTGATTCACCTCTCGTCGTACGATGTGGGAGTGGACCAATCGTACAAAGATACGGGCGTCTGCGTCACACACACGTGATGACGTCATTGTCACACGTGAGCCGGTTGTTTAGTCTAGCCGTGAATGGCGAGTTGCCACGATTAAAATCAACGGGTATCCTTTTTTTTTCCTCACACCTATTTTCATAGTATTTACGTGTGGTAGTCAGTGGCGTTGTTTGCTGTTTGCTGAAGCAACGCCCACTGATTTCCAATAATATCATTTGACGGAAGATTGGCTGGTCACACCACTTCTTCCAATATTGGTTAAGGCTTAAACCAAGTTGGCGATACTATGTTGAATTGATGATGTTCGTGCAATACACACGATGACTTTGTTTTCTTTCACTTTTTCCCCAATCACTTTTCGAGCTTTATTATATAAGACAGCACAATAGAAACAAACGAGTGGTAAGTTGGTATTATTACATACACTGTTGTATTTGCACACTGCAGTAATGGAATTGAAAAAAGATATATATTAGCGAAAATCTCTGGAATTTTCTTTAATATTAACGCATTTATTTTAACTTTATATTAATATTCTTTATTTCATGTTCGAATTTTACTTTTTTTGTGAGGTGGTAAATCCAAGTTATAGTTTTCGCAATACCTACAGTTGTACTAGCTAGGATGGAGCCCGTTCGACAACGGGAGAATATCTTCGTTATTTAAATGATGGGATGGGAAAATGATGGGAACTCAGTTGACTTTTTTGATAATTATATGTGGTGACACCACAGACAATTTTGTACCCCCTATATTGTTGCTTTGGCAGTGTCTGAGGGGTACGTTTTCGTCAGTACTCCTGAATCCGAAATCGAATAAACGAGATCTCGCGCTGGGAATCGAACCCGGGACCGCCGCTTCACAGTCGCTTGTAATACCGATTGAGCAACGACGAGTTGGTAATTACAATGACGTTTCTGCCTAACTGTATTATAATCAGCGGATGTGTCAATGTCTCACATATTAATTGCTTCAAATAATTAAACTAAAACGTTTGCATCCGCCTGTCTCCACACAACCGTCTTGAGAAAAAAGTGTTTCCACGCGTCCCGAATTTTCCGAAGGTCCGGAGTTCAAATCCCTACGGCCGATACTGTTATTTAATAATTATCTACCATGACTTTGTCAGTACCGACGAATTTCCAAATCTTCGTGATTAACTATCGTGTAATGAGGCGCGTTATAATTATTTACCTTCAACATCTTTCGCGCGCAATTTGCACGTGCGTCATTTTTTTTTTTTTTTTTTTTTAAATTCACCGTAGCGCATAGTGCACCACAGGA
>JAUJYS010006329.1:0-10401 GCA_033995665.1 Melogona broelemanni | reverse complement strand
TGGTAAAGGGTGCCTCCCCCCCCCCCCCCAAGGACGGCGCCCTGCAAGATAATTCGAAATTTTAACAAACCTATATTTCTGATCAGATAAGTCATTCATTCATCACATTCTTCCACAGTCAGGCACAACAATGATTTTAAGCATGCTACCAAACTGGGCGTCGCCCGAGTACGAACTGGCTTGTCAGGCCACCCACTCGTTAGACGTAAGCTAATACTTCTCCGGTTATAGGATCTCCGTTTCTGCCCGCGTCGCCCCAAGGGCGGGCCAGTCACCCGCCACCAAAAAAAAAAAAAAAAAAACCCTACACTGGCGGCACTGCTGAGCAGTACAAATAATGCACCTCCCCACGCAAAAACATTCTATAGAGTTTGAGGGAGGTATCCGGTATTATGATACCAATCTGGTTGCATAGCTCTGCCAATCTATTCCTCATTATGTTTTCTGTAATCTTTTTAAAAACCTCCAAATTATAACCCGGAGCAATAGGGTCTATGTTATGTATAAGCTCATGTCTGTAGCGATACCCAAATTCTAACAGTCGCAGTTTATTGATCTTTTAATTTATTAATTAATTAGTTTATAGATCTTTTAAATAAAGTTTATTGATTTTTTTATAGATATTTAACGTGTTAATGGTTTCTTTTGTCATTTGATGAACGCGATCTGCTATCCAACACTGCTTTTAAAAATTATATGTTGTTTCAGCTCGGGGTAAATTTCGACACACACAACTACAAAAGGCCTAACTGTGGCTGGTTACTTAAAAGGAAAATTAATATCTATTTCAGTCGGTAGTCAAGCAACAATTGTTCAAAGAACAATGCTGAATGTACCATTTGTAATTAGCCGGAATGATAACGATCATATTTTTGAACTGTCAACATGAAACATGATGTTGATCATCAATAAATACGACTTACAGTCAAGCTATTCATTCTTTATTTTTCAATTGTTCATTACATTAATAATATTTCAATTAAATTTTTCAAACATATAAGAGGCAGATGTGCAGGTACAATTCAATTGAAATGCTTTAAATTTTGTAAACGATTCAGGAAAGGTCAGACGCGAAATATGTTTGTTAATATGTTAAATTTGTTTGCTAATTATTACCCGAAATAAACTAATGAACAAATTTGTGAATTCATTGCAAAAATAAACTTAGTGACACGTTGCACTAGAAATTGATTCTTATAATTTTATGTTCTGAAATAGGGAACAGTTAGGCCAGTCTGTTATGGTCTTAATGTGATAAGATTATCTCTTTGAGTGTTGCAGAGCTCTATCTTTTAACTATCTAAATTGCAAATTTAAAATTACTTTAAAATGAAAGTGCTTGAGAATTGATGATTCCCTGTATATTTTTGGATGAACTTGCAATTACGTTTAATCCTTCACCAAAACCCAATTTGACTTTTCCACAAAGTCCTTAAAAACAAACAAAATTCAAAAATCTTTATATCACTCAATGTGAACTTTGTAAATGGAATGACAGCAGTAATTTACACAAAACACCAAACCCAACAAAACACATAGAAAGCAGCAATCAAGCACTTTATCTATCAATTCTGATTTTTTTTAACTGGGACATTTATGCACACGACCACAACTTAATTTACCACTCGGTTAAAAATCTATGACTGGAATACCCAAAAAGTAATTAAATTGGTCTATTTAATCTGTTTTTTACATATTGTAGCCTTCATAATTTTTAACCCATTTCTATTTTAATTTTACTAATTTGTGATCAAATAGATTTGATTCACCTTGGATGTTACAAAATGACACTCAAACAGAAGTTGACCTATGTACCATACTTCACACCTGACTCTGAAAATGAATTTTTTTTCAAGATTCCAAACGAAAATACTCGAAACTTTGAGATTGTCATTCGACCATTTAGCTATTTATTCTATTGCATGGGTGCATCACATTTTCGGTCACTAGCTCCAAAAACATTTATTTTTAAATTGCTCAAGATAACAATATGTTTCATTCTATTATTTTATAGTATCATGGTCATTATATTATTAAATGTGCCTACCACTGTTTTGCTGCCCGACAGTCATGATTGTGTAGATGGAATGAGTCTATATATTTTTTTAGTCATGTTTTATTACAGTAGCATATTTATTTGGGTGCATTTATTGAAGCATCAGAAATTGATAATTGATTTAATTATAACACTTAACCATACATATATTGAAGTGCCATTCGTGACAAGACTAAAGTTAATGACTCGCTTCATATTTGTGGTGCATTTCATGTTGTGTTCTTGCATATTTATAGTACTATATGTTCTTCTTCTTGAGGAATATAAAAGATTTAAAAATAATGCCATGGTCAACCTTTTTATCGCAATATTTGAATTTGTAACATATAAATTTAACAAGGAAATTATTTTATTTTCTATGAATCTTTATGTCCCCTATTGGTGGTTGATTTTCCATTGTATTTCACTCCAATTTATCAAAAAAGCAAACTTTTCGACAATTAATTTACTTAAACGACTGGAAGGCAAAAACAGTTCGACAGAACAATTTAAAATTATTTTTGATGCCCATTTGAAGCAGCTTGATCTAATCAGAATACTGAATGATGTTTTTTCCTCACCTCTGTCCTATTTATTTTACAATCTGCTATACGTTTCCCCAATACTTATAATAGTGATAATTCCATCCATTAAGATGTTCTACCCTTTAGTCTTGTATATTTGTATGCATTTTGCAATTTGTGCAACTATTATTGCTAATATTATAAAAATTAGAGAATGGGTAAGTGATATTCACGTTATTTTTAGCCCTGATCACTATAGAAGATTCTGTCGTGTTGTTAAGAAAATGTTTAAACGCCGGGAATCGAACACGGAACCATCAACTCCGGATGATGTTGCCATACCCACTGAGCCATCAGTATCTTATATACACAGGGTGGCAATTTTGCTATGAGACTTGATTCCTGGATGCAAACCTAGTGGCGCCAACTATTGGTATTTGCGGTCATTTTAACATAACGGTCATTCTGACTGTTATTCATTTGAATAAAAATTTTAACGAAGCTGTCAAACCAGCAATTTTCATGGATCAAAGTTTTTTGCATTTAATTGTTAAAAACTTTCTATTAAGATTATTTGAGCGTTGATTGTCTGTTTGGACATCATTGCGGCACTTTTAAACCAACTTGCACACGTCCTAGAGATTCGAAATTTTTGAATCTGGTAGATTTCGCGGAACATTTGAATCTATCAAAATTTCATGGTCTTTTTCGAATCCTGGAAAAAATTATAAGTTATTTTAGTTGATGGCGATTAGCCAAGGCTATGACAAAACGTCCAATACAAATGGCCACAAGAAATTAGTTTTAAAGCTTCTATGAAACGTTTAGTTCAAAGGTTTGGTTTTCATGTTTTCATGAGCTTGTGGCATTCATGAGTTTTCATGAGCTTGCATGAGCTTTTGTTATTCATTAGTTTTCGTGAGCTTGCATGAGTTTTAGGCTTTAAGGAGCTTTCATGAGCTTGCATGAGTTTTTGGCATTAATGAGCTTGAATGAGCTTGCATGAGCTTTTCGCATCCATTCCAATCTTTTGGCACTTGTTGTATATAAACTGTTCTTTAGCCTGCTTTGCTTTCCTCTAAAACCTAGAATTAACCAGGTTAAAAGCTAACCTTTATCCTCAGATCTTGTATCACACCAGTCAGCCGCAATTCCAATAGCTTCTGATGGCAGTAATGGTGTTTTCTTCTGTCTTGTATTGAAAGGAACATGTTCCTTCCCTGTTCCCATCACTATGCTCTTTATATCATCCCAAAGGGTGTTCCACCTGTGTGATCCAGCTCAGTGAATCAATTTTGAACTGCTACTTCATAGTTGTCTTGCAGCTTCCTACGGTCAAAATGAAGTTGTAGTGCCACTCTTGGAATTTTGTTTAATGCATGCCGAGGAAAAATAAACTTTATATTCCTATACAGCGAAAAAAAGTACAAATTTAAATACATTTTCTAGACTATTACACTGGAACAGTATGCAGCACTTCTGCAAGCAAAGCACATCAGAAATATGTCATCTGTGACCAATTCTTTGGTAACTATGTCATGGCAATGAAATGCATTTTTGAAGATCTAATGTATCAACTCTATGGTAGGTTTCAAGCTTAAGCAAAAGCTTGGCAAGTTTTTGCTCTGTTTCTGTGACATTAGCAATCGCAAGCAAAAATGATTTTGCTTTCATTTAGATTTTTGACGAATGATTGGATCGGTTGCGCATGCAATAATATTCGCAATAATATTGTTCAGTTTTTATATTCTTCCAATAGATTGTGCCACCGAAAAGGTTGTAAAATTAAATTTTATGTATAAAGAAATTATAATTTAATTTAAATTTAATCAGGTAAATTAAAGGTAAACTGAAAAATCAATAAAGGGACCAATATCTTTATCTTACAACATACTTTTTAAAATCACTGCCTTGTGTCGCTATGACAATATGTGAGGGGCCGGGATGGGAAGGGGAATGGCAGCTGGTATAGACAGGCTGCTGGATTTTCGGTAACTTGAACGCCATGAAATTTTACGACTGCCTGATTTGGATAACCATTCGTCAGATCGTACGTTAGTTTTTTCCCGCACAATGGCTCTCGAACTCAGTTTGTACGTATCGTAAGAAAGGTTAATAGAAATTGTGTTCAGTGCAATTAAAAATACCAATAAGTAGTGCACAAATTTAGGTTAGTAAAAAATTAACAATAATTTGGAAAAAGTTGTTGCACTCAAAGTTCTGGGGTGTCGAAATGGACCCTTTAGGGCATCAGCCAAATGCTCGAGGTAGAGGGTCAGACAACTCGGGTTGGAAGTAAAACTCTTCCAAAGCCCTTGGACAATAGAACACAGGAAAATGGATAACTCATTTTATTTTGTTTTATTGATTTTTTAGCAGGTTCTTAATGAAATTATCTTCATAAATTCACTCTCTTACGATAGACCCGAGTTTTTTTTAGCTGGACTTAATGAAATTGGCCCAATGTACATTTTGGAGGTACAGTATGTAATTTTTAATTTAAATATTTATTGCTCTATAAGTTCCAGTATAAGATTCAATCTGGGTGAGCAAACTCAAACTGTTATAAATATCTCAGCTTTCATGACAAATATTTACAGTGGAGCTGTTCACAAGCTGTTCAATGTTTATTTTGCAAATTTTTATTAGATATGCTTGAAAATATAAGTTTAGTAAAACAGTACTATTTTCTAAGAAATCTCAAGCTTTCCAAAATTCACTTTGAATTATTATAATGGAGACATATGTTGACTTTTGTCTTCAGCACAAATCCTTTGAAAATATAGTTAAAAATTGAATAACTCCTTGCATGCATTAAGGAGTAATTAAATAGTGGGACAGTTGCCCCTAACGAGCAAAAACAATAAGTGAAGTGGGTGCCCAGAGACTTCAACCAATTTTTAAAAAATATTTTAGAGGAATAATATTGATGGAATTTCTTCCAAATAAGCATCAGAATAATGCACAGCTTTCTGTTCGCCTCAATTGAAACTTCAAGTAACCGTTGACAAACACTGCTATCACACGTGTATCAAATGTTATGGTGAAATTTGTACAAATAATATAAGAGCTGTTTGGCAATGAATACTTCATTAATTAACATTTAAAAAATAGTGGTAGTTATTTTTTTTATAAAATACGATGTTTTTTATTCCCCTTATTATTTTCTTTCAGCTGGTTTGTTTCACTATGGATTATTCTATGGCCATGTTTACCAAATATAGGCGTCTTTAAGGTAATTCTTAGTTTTGGTAAGTTGCTGCAGTATACACATTTTAACATGTCAATATGTCTTGGCAAGGTATGCATGTCTAAAAACTATGTGCAAATAAAACACACATCACAACATGTATAACAGCCTACTGCACCATTACTATAAATCATGCATAAGTGATTCACCTGAAAAGCTTCATTCATTAAATGTATGCTATAACAAACTCCTTCACTGTCCGGGTGGGGTTTCCTTACACTTCCATTAGACCATATGAGCATGCATTCAGTACCATTTGACTTAACATTTGAATTCATCTACTCAAACGCGGGTAATGCAAATAAATCGATTTATTCCCATTAATTTTCACAGCACTGCATTTTATATACTTTCGTATGCTCTCTCTTATACAAACAACTTATTCAAAGTCATAAAATTCTATGTCAAAAGGCCTTGCAGAGTCACTTTTTTCCTTTGTAGTAAATTTGCACTTTGTCCTCTATATCAGCAAACTTTATGAAATTGCAATGTTGGGTAGAAACGTAATTAAAAAGTTCCGTTCCTAGGAACTGGTTAATTTATTGAGGATCTTAAGAACACCTAGGTGCATTTAATTTTTTTTTTCAGGAACTGGAACGAGGACTGGTTCCATTTTTTGAGGAACTGGAATGGGGTTCCTTTTTTCTGTAGAGGTTTTCTTTTGCCATAATCTTCAATTCACTCTACATGTACCATTTTTCTAAGTGTGGTGACATCAGAACTGACTGTATGCAAATCACCGAAACGTGAAATATCTTGTAAATTGTCAAAACTCCTCAATCTTTCAAATTTTCTGTTTATCTGCACTAATTATCCCAGGTACAAAAAGCTTGTGCGAGACTACATCTTTGAAAGAAAATTGCTTAGCTTATTGTTTTTTACTGATGTTGATTGCTTTTCACTCACTTCTAATTTTGCTGTATTTTTACTGTATCAAACTGTTCAATCAAGAAATTAATTTATTGTTCGATATCGTGCATGTCCACCTCTCATGTTTGACAGCTGCTTATTTTATAATCACGGGCTACTGTGTGATTACTTCCTGTTTATTTGTACTGTGTAATATTTATTTATAACTGTGTGGGTAATATGTTTGAATGATCCATTTTGACACTCCACTCAAATTTAAATTGTTGTAATCATGATTACAGTGAAATGCGGTTGCGAACATAACATTATGGCATAATGTCTTTTGCTTGACTGATTTTATCAAACATATTTAACCTGCTTATTCTTTGTGTTATAATTTGATCTTATATCATTCCAATCTTATTCTTATATTTCTTCTTATATCATTCCAATCCTATACTTATATTGTTCTTATCCTATTATCTTGATCTTATCGTATCTTATTATCTTGATGTAGGATGTTGCCATACACACTGAGCCATCGGTACGTAGAAATAAAAATGTTTAATAATGCTTCTGTGATTTTTTTTAAACGTCCTTTATGCTGCTTTTAAGTTTACTTGGATAGCGTTGATTTGCTGTATATGTTAATAAAGTGTAAGCTAGATATCAATTCATTTTCCGATCAATAAATGTGCACGACATTTTTTACCTGATTCCTGGACGCTGATTGGTGCGTAGATCAACAGCTGCTGATCGCCGTCGGCCTTCAAGAAATCTCCCAAGAGAGCGACCTGCGACATCATTGTAGAAACAGGTTAGCAATAGGAAAGCGTCTTCAGTCGCTATATATTTTTCCCTAACTAAAAATGCGTTTCTCTTAAAAGTTGCGCCTAGAAAAAGTGACCAGAGCGCAATTTTGTTAAACTGTAAGTCAAAAGATAACGCGATGCGCAGTAATTAAAAAAATGTAAACAAAAGCATAAAAAACATAATGTCTACAAGTAATAGCTGGTGTGGAAAGATTCGCGTCCAGGAAACAAAAAAAAATACAATTTGTTGAGAATTTTCCCTGACTTTTCCTGACCAAAATTAATTTCTCTGGCTTTTCCTGACTGTTCAGGTGAGTAGGAACCCTAGAAAATGATGACATTCTGGATAAAAATAAACATACGACGAAAATAATGTATATATTTTTTTTCTTTAAAATGTGCTGCCCCCTGATCAGGCAATCACACACCACACCGGCGCAATGCATGTTTGCACACATTTGATAAAACATGAGGAGCAAATGGAAATTTGAATAGTGTCTTCTTCACAAATCGAGTCGCATAACGCTCGTTTAATTTTATTTTTGGGAATGAAGGGGGGGGGGGGTTTCTTACTGTATCCCTACATTATATTCTGTGCCCCTCATGAAATTCTGGTACCCTTCGTGTTCCTTGGGCAATGTTTTTTTTTTTCTTTTTTTTTTCCATAGTTAGAATTGAACCAACACGTACTTATTTTACTTTTACTCTTATTCAGATTTTTTATTTGATTTTTGATGATTTTTTACCCCATGATGGGGTAATTGCCGAGCCGCAGCATAATGGCAATAGGTGGGAATATGTGGGATTGGACTGTTTAGTAAGAAGGCTAACAGCCAGGTTATTTGGAATTTGGCCTAGTCTAGGCTTCTAATTAAGGGAGAAATCTTTAAGGTGTACCTGACAACGTACAGGCACGGGTATAACGGCTTTACTTCCATTCCGACGAAAGGTAGGAATTTTTCGCCCCAAAAATTCGGAAAATATCGTCCGGGATTCGAAACGCGATCACGTGCACGGTAGGCGATAACGCTCATCACTACACAACTTTTCTGGTTCAACTCATCTGATTGGACAATATGAAGTGTTCCACGATATCCCGTTTGTCCAGTTTGGTGTAGGACGCGACCACCTCAAAGATGTAGTCGTGTCTGCCGTCCATTTCTGCCCGTTTCAGAGCACCATCCTGCTCCCCACTGCCTCCCGTCTTCTGCGAACAAAGCAATTTCGACGTTCTAGTACTCTCAGAGCTTCAACTTTACGGATACACATCAAAACATCTTAGCCCAAAATAAATATTAAATTATCACTTCGCAACAGAAAATCCCTTTAATATCAACGCACCTGCTTCCCTGCATCCATTTTGTCGAATCAAAATGTCAAATATCGCGACTTTGTTTAGAAATTACGGTGATTTTCTCCGAAACTTTGAAAATTCACTTGTTTACATCACCGCCATTTCGAAAATAACAAATATAGCCCTCGCCGGTTGCCCTGGCAACCCACTCGCTGGCCGCCGATGGTCTCGATACTATCGGTACTATCTATCGCCCATCTCTCTAGGATACAAATAATAATGGCGGCACCCATGGCTTAAAAGCGAGGGGTTAGTTTATCTTGCAGTTTTCACGTTATTTTATTGATTTTCGGCGGCGACATCGGTTTTTGGTTATTAAAAGGTGTCAACCTGTGTCGTGGGAACAGAAGCCCGCCCCCAAACAGGTATTACAAGGCAAAAACTGTCAGATATAGCGGAAATGACCATCCTAGCCTGGGTGGCCGACACTGGTCACCGGGACACTTTCGTCAAGTCCCTGAACGCCCAACGCAAAGGGGGCGAATTCTGCGATGTCCTTCTCAAGATCTCTGGCCTCATCTTGCCCAGCCATCCCTGCGTATATACTGGCCGCCTGCAGTCCAGTGGTCCGCCAGCTCATCTACGCTGACAGGTAAACTTGTACTATCTCCCTCCCCTTCTTCAAGTACCACCATCTGGCTTGCCGTAAATGAGAAGCCTGCCTTAATCATACCCCTCCTAATTGCTGAAGTTCGTTCCAGTAATAAGAGCCCATCACATATATTAGTGGGGATATTTTTTTTATTGACAGAATAAATAATAAATTTACACAGTCATCACCCTAAATAAGGGGAAATTCAGCCACACCTTAGTCCCACCAAAGTGAGGACTGTGAGGTGTGGCATACAGCAGAAAACAATAGTTTATTTTTAATCGAGCAAACAAAGGAAAACGAAAGTAGCATTCGAAAGCAACAAAATCAATACAATCAGAATACACGAAAGCAACAACTAAAGTGACAATGTCAGATTTAAGAATATTATCAAGAGTATTTTAAATAAATCCATCCAATTAAGTTAATCCATTTTAATAGCGTATATCGAGTAGTAAAAAGGGTAAAGGCGAGAATCATCAAAATTAATTCGCTTCCAGTCCAACATAGCGCCAATCAACAACCTAAGAAAAAGAAAATGAAAACCAGAGAAAAAATAATAATAACAAAAAAAAAAATATATTATCACAGTACCGACTGAGTATATTCATCATCATCTCTTCAAGGTTTAAAAATAATAATAATAATAATAATAAGTCAGACTAAAACAAAAAATGGATCCACCCACAATTTTAAGATCCAAACTACGTAATAAACCAAAAAATAAAAAATAATTAATTAATTAATAATCGAATCAAGACATCAAATAACTGAAGAACAGAAAGGAGTAAAAAGGAAATAAACCACGAGCCAAGCAACACACCAGCGCATCTGCTAATGGGGAGGGCATTGAAATCAGACCGATTCAACCACCCACACAGTCGCAACCGCAAAAAAAAAATAATAATAATAAAAAACAAATAAAAACAAATAAAAAACAAAGGGTGGGAAAGGGTGCCTTCCCCCCCCCCCCAAGGACGGCGCC
>JAUJYS010006328.1:0-10401 GCA_033995665.1 Melogona broelemanni | reverse complement strand
TAACTTACGGCAACTCTGCTTGACCCGCCAGTATCGTATCTTGGCGATAGACTTCATCTCGCAGGCCTCCACGTAAGGCAGATAGGCTTTGCAGCGGCAGTCCTTCTCGCTGGTGTTGGTCTGGGTGAGGCACTCGCAGATGGAGGCCAGGCACACCTGGATGTGGTGGGCCGGATCGATCACCCCGTTACACGAATCAAACGGCGTCAACCTGTAAAAACAAGTATAAAATAATCTTGGATTGCGGTTCTAAACGCTTTCATGGAGTATGAAAAAATACTGGTTAACGATTTATGTTTAAAATTACTGCTATAGGCAATGCACGTTTTGATGACAACTCGTTACGAAAGAAATTCCAACTTTTAATCGATAACCGAAAAAGCCCTAAAGTAAAATAATTACTCTTTTACTATAAGAGCAATTATTTTACATGTAATTTACTATTTAACTAGTACTATGAAAAATCCCATAAGAACGCCAGCAGGATGATTTTTCTTTTTAAAATAAATTCTACTCAAGCAAGACAGTTTTAGGGACAGATTTTAATAGTCGTTTAGTGCTTTTCATAATTTCGTTTTTGAAGATCTCAGACGCGTGTTTGGGTGTTGGTTAACTCCCTGAATGGCTCCAGTTCCTTCATAAGGTGAAAAGAAAATATGCTCAATCCTAGTTCTGTTCAACATGAACTCTGAGCCTTTTACATTTCTTTGTCAAAGAGCATTGTCGATTAAGAGTTGCCCGCTTCTTATACTGCAAAGCGGGGTGTGACCGCAGACGAGCTTCGTACCTGAGCTCGTCGCACGCCGCCATCGCCTTGGCGGCCACATCCGGCGGGCAGGTGCTGGGCACGCAGGTGTCCATAAGACCCATGCTCCAGCTGTCGCCGAAGGCCACGACGTTGGAGGCCTGCTGGCCATCCGGAGTCTGCATGTCGTCTTCGGCCGAGTTGCTGAAGAAGCCGCACAGGCCGTTCACGTGGAACACCAGGTCGGAGGTCACCTGCAATCACTTTATTTATTCTCTACCTGCGATTCACTAACATTCTCAATTGTCATTTTATCGGAAAAAAAAATTATAGGAATATGTTTAAAAAAAACAATAGACTTTTTCTTTTTCCGCCCTGTACCGGAACATGCTCCCATTTTCGTTACAATGGAGTGGGGTGGCAACCATCACTTACCGCGAACCTGGCGTTCCCCTGCGTATTCCAGCTGACCTCGTAGCCGTACTTGACCGACTTGACGATGACGGTGTCACCCACGATGCGCGCCGTCAGCCCACTAGATGTCCTGGCCAGTCGCACTAACTGCGAGTCCGAGTACACTATGCCGTTCAGCTCCACTCTCAGGCCGGTGTCCACCAGCATCAGGTGTTCGTTCTGGGCCACCCTCAGGTAGCGCTGGCAACCACCGTGCCACTCCGAGCAGTTCTTGTGCACTGTGGAGGCAAATAGTTGACAATCAGATCGCGTCAAATCAAATAGCCCATCCTGGACGGTCCGAGGATCAGACGAACAAAATTATCAATAGTTTCATTGTCGCAGAGTAGCATCGTTTGACACCGTTACATTACGTTTATCTACCTAGATTATAAGGCAGAGGAACGGATCAGTAAATAACTATTATAGCCACTGCTAAAGTCCCACTAAAAAATTTGTAATTTAATCTTTATTATTCAGTGGTCTAAACGCGTCTAACTACCGCGATGCATTAGTTGAGCAGTCAAAAATTGTATGAAGATGTTGGCAAAATTGTAGTTGTAAACGTGACTTTGTTTTGTGCTAGTATTGGACTCTTACCAGAAACTTTAAAACGATATTCGATTTTGTCCTGAAGAATCATGTGCTGGCAGATGTCGTACTGGAATCCAAAGCCATCGAAAGTTTTGAAGTAGTTGTTGCTCATTTCGCAGAAGAATTTCTCCACTGAAAGCACAAAAAAATAATCATGAAATTATCAGAAAATAACAATAAATAATAACTGGCCATGGATCTTAAAATTAACGTGCACCTGACATCATACATGTATGGAGATGGAAGGCTTAACTTTAATTCTGAAAAAGTAATCGCACTTAGAATGCAGCCAATCGCAGTGCTGCCCCTTATAAACAGGCAAAGCTAAACCATACATACACTGAATATAACGAAGGCATGGCCTACAATGCCATCTAGACGAGCCAAACCGTGTAATCCTCGATAGTATAGTGGTTAGTATCCCCGCCTGTCACGCGGGAGACCGGGGTTCGATTCCCCGTCGGGGAGGATTCTTCTTATTTTTTATTTTTATTTTAAAAGAAACGAATTATTAGTTAAAAAACAAAATTCTCCACGACGGGGAATCAGGCCGCGGTCTCCCGCTTGACAGGCGGGGATACTAACTACTATTCTATCGAGGACTACATCGGTCGTAATGCATAGATAGCATTGTAGATTGATTGGCGAAAAGCATAAAGTGACATGCTTCATAATTACAGGATATATGTATCGTACGCCAGACGCGAATCATTTGCACCCTCGCATCGCTGTGGCAATAATTGAGGGTGCAACCAAGCTAGTAAACAAAAAAAAATATTTACTTACCGGGAGGAGGCGTTGGAGCTGGTGTTGGAACGGGCGCTGAAATGGAAAAGATTGAATTAATGCAGCTACAGTAAAGTTCGATGTACTGCATGACTTTGCACAATTATTCTAAACCAACGTGAAACTATGGCCAATGAGTAATCAATATTGTATATTTGCGCCCCTCCCCCAGTAAATGCCAAAGAATTCCTCCAGCGGTTTATTATATTTTTCAGTAAAATATTCTACGTACAAATTAACTTTATGAATTCTTCTCGTACGGCGATTCGAATCGAGCGTGTTTTACTTACTGCAGGCAAAGGTAGGGCAATCTTCGGCCGTGTTAGACAGAATCAGCATCGTTCCAGAGGGACACTCGGGAATCGGGCGATCGGGACACGGCGGCGATGGTGTCGTGGTTGTACGGCTTGGCTGGGTCGCTGAAAAATTATCCGAATTATATGCCATTGAAAATGTTTGCAAAAGCCGAGCATATATTTTTTTTCAATTTCGTTCATCTTACAAATACATCGTTTCGGCTCTTGAGATTTAATTTCATAGTGTGACTTTCGATAATATTTCATTTTATGTTTCATTTCGTATTTTATTTTGTGTCTGTGTCCAATTAACATAAAAATTGCGTACTTGTGGGACAGTCTTTCTCATCATCGGGGCAATCAGTCACCCCATCACACCACAACCGCTCTTCCAGACAGGCGAGGTTCGTCGGACACAACAGCTGACCACTGGGACAGGTCTTGCAGATGCACTGGCAATGGTCGTCTCGTGTTCCCGACTGACCCTACGACGCGTAAGATCCAAACAATATATTTAATACTTTTGTTCTATTACACTATTGGCATAACCTGTGCTGGTAAAAAATCTGATGTTTGCCACACATTTTCAAATATCTTGAAACTATGCATTTCAGATTTGGCACCGGGCAAAAAAAATCCACTTTTTATTTAGGAACGCAAAATTAAGGTGACAATTTTCAGCGTGACTTACGTATGGACAGAGTGGACAGGTGACATTTTTGCAGTACGAGTGGCCCTTCAATTTGCAAGTGCACTCCTCGCATTTCGTCGTCTGGATCAGGGTGCCTGGCTGTAGTGATTTCATAAATGATGATGATGATTTCAATTTCATTTGAAAAATCACATTAAAAAATTAAGTAAAAAATAAAAACGGTAAGTGAATCGACGAGATTCAATCACGATAGCTTTAATAAAGCAACCAAGGTGCTTCTAGTCTCTTAAGATTTCTAAATACGTACGTATTTAGCGCCAACAACAAAACGTTCACTAGTGCAAGTAGCTCTTCCATTTTGCAAAAACAAAATTGTTCTTAAGTAACAAAGTCAATAAAATACGAATTCTACCATTAAAAATATATAGAAATTTTCTCTTAAATGTTTTACAATTAATTATTTTTCTGATTTACATTAGTGTACTGTAACTGTACTGTAGTATAAATTTGCCGTATTGGGTTGGTTTTAATATATAATTTCTCGCCAGAGCCATTTCCCGTTTCTGTTTTACGATAACCCTTAAAGCGCTTTCCCTGAGTTCAAACCGAAACTGAACCTTGAAATGCTTCCCGTCCTGGACGCACGGACAGTCCACAGGATTGACGCAGTGGGTTCCATCGCAGAGCAGTCCGACGCCGCAGTAGGCGGGACACGAAGCGGCAGCACTGTCCGGCACTTCTGGGCAGAGGACAACTGCCGGATGAGGAGTGGTGGTGGTGGTGGCGCTTTCTACAGGAATTCGCCAAATAGTATAAAAAAGTATGCTGTTACGGTATATGAAACGTATAACACCAAGTACTAAACAAAACAAAAATAACAATAAACTGAAACGGATTTATCGAAAAAGGGAAGAATCCTCGCAGCACGATTTTTTTTTTAAATTACCAGGAACATTAAAAAATAAAACATCACGCGCAGCTCAATTTTCTTTGAAAATCGTGTAAACAACACATAGACGAAAGTAAAGCGCGCGTGAAGCGCAAATATATATTTTTAAATAATGCAAGTAAGGAGAAAAGGAAAGATCGCGCTGCAGAATTTATTCGCAACACTTAAAGGAAAGTAAAGAGCGCGCGCGAATGTTTTCCCGTGCCCCTAAATTAAAGTACAAAAATAAATTTGTTCAGTAATTCAATTCAATTTTGTTCAGTAAATTAATCAACACGTAAAACCAAAAGCGCGCGCAGCGCGAATTCTTTTTACATATGCTCTTAAACTATCTGATAATGTATACCGAAAGATGGAATTCATATGAATGAAAATTTCAATTTTGTTTAGAATATTCCAATTTTTTCAGGCGATTTTCCCCGACTTTCCAATGACCAGAATTAATTTCCGTGCCTTTTCCGTACTTTCCAGGCTGGTATGAACTCTTCTTAAGCGCGCTAATGCAAAAATAAATGCTTCGACAAGGATTTAACAAAAAAAAAATGCCTGGCTAAAAACCGTACCGGTAGTACCGCAATGATAGCAAGCGATGCGGGCCTCGTAGTTGTAGCAGGTGACGCCCGGCAGCTGTTCTTGGTCGTCGCACACCAGTCCTCGCGTCAGGTCGCAGCTGACCCGCTGGTCGGTGGCGTGATGCGGCCGACCGGTCACCACCTCCCGGCATTCTATCTTCGCGGGGCTGTCGCACATGCGCGTGGTGGCGATGAGCTCGGCGATCGGTTCGTGGTCGCCGGGGATCTCCGGGTTGGGCGTGTGACGGCTGAACCACGGACCAAAGGTGTAGCACTCGTCTGCGGAAGGAGACATGATAAATTATATGCTATTTAACTCGAAGGGCGATTGGATTAAAACGAGCTGCATTTTTTCTACTCAAGGAGGTTTATCTATATTATTCTCAAAGTCTCAAATGGTGACCTGATCATTTGGAATTTGACCTAGCCTAAGCTTCTGTCCTAGGCAAGGAATCGATAACCAGTGTTTCGTTCGTTCTTTTAATGCCGTTCCAGCTCCTGTTCCTCCTATGAAAAACGGAACCCGTTCCCGTTTCAATTCCTACTGAAATTAAAAGGAATGCGACCATTCCTAGTTCTATTAAAAAAGGATCCTGGAACTTTTCTTCCGTTCCTTCGGTTAAAACTAGTTAAAAAAAACATTAGCGGGAACTAATCTACAGGACATATCCCGCGGCTTAACTTTCATTCCGAAGGAATCTTTTCCTAGGTACCGGTACGGTACGGTATTTCTCCCACATAATGTCTCGACCGGGAATCGAACGAGATACCCCAACAAAAACGCAGCAGTAATTAAAATAAAAATTACTCAAGTAAACGAATACAACAAATTATTGAAAAATACCGTTTGGAGTTGTGGTGGTCGTCGGTATTGGAGTTGTTTCAGGCACTGCCGTTGTCCACAACGGAGGTTCTGTGGTTAGATCTGCGATACGATGCGTTATTGCGATTATCAATGCGTTATTTTGACTAAAATAAAACTTATTTGTTCATTCATGATGATAGCTGACATTACCTATTTGCGGGGGACAGCCCAACACCTCCAGACGCATGGAAATCCAATTGTGCCACTTCTTCGGAACGATCTTCAGGTAACGACCCGTTACTGCCGTGTTGAAGTAGTGATCGACTGGCGTGTTGGAATCCGAGTTCCCCGTGAAGGTCTGAAACGTAAATATTAATTAATTAACGCCAAAACCACATATTTAGCGCATTACACGCTCCCGTGGAAAATAGCTGGGCTAAGAGGCTGACTTGGCGTAATAGTTTTTGCGATTACTCACTGGGCTTCCGTGTTCATCTTTGGCCGTTTTCCAATCTTCCTTGTCGGTTGAAAACTGGATAACGTACGCCGTCACCCATTCGTTGTGTTTGTTCCGACCTATAACATTGAATAATTAATTAATCCACGCTATGAATAATTAATCTATTAATCAATCCAGCTTAGTGACTTTCGAAAAGGAACTCGTCAGAGTTTCACTTCCTCCTTAAAAAATTAAGGCCATCCTCCAAACCCTAGCACTTTATTTTTGTTTCTTTTAAAAATCAAACTTATTTCTTAAAACATTGGATATCGAATTTGTTAGTATTTTATATTCAAGAATTCGCCGTTTATTAATTTAAATAGAAGAATTCGTCGTTTATAATTTTATATACAAGAATTCGTCAGAATACCCTATTTGACCTATATTCACTTAGCAATTTGATAGTGGATATCGAGTTTGCAAAAATAAAAATAAATAAGGAAAAATAAAAAAGCTAGAGTTATAAAAAATTCAATATTGTCCACAATTTCCCCAGACTTTCTTTTTTTTTTCTTTTCAAATCACTGTAGTGCAAATAATCACTACAGGATAACTACCCCCCGTGTCGATACGGCGATATGTGAGGTAGGGAAGAGAAGAGGAATGGAAGCTGGTATAGCCAGAATTTTCTAGCCATTTTCAATGACATTTTCCAATATTCCCTGACAAACTCATTTCCCTGACATTCCCTCACTTTCCAGATGGGTATGAAACTCTAGACAATTTATAAATTGGGAAGGGGGAGTGCGTTTCTTCAAATAATCTTGACGACTTGGCTTTTTTTTTTTATTTCAACGCATGGAGCAAAAAATTACATGGTGAAATTAAGCAATAATACAATTACCATGCGCAATTTTTTTGCACCCTTATGTCGCTGTGGGGATTTTTGAGGGTGCAAGTGTTTAAAGAGCGCGGTAGAGTTGGCAAGAAAAAATGTTACCTCTCAAAATTAACAAGCAGATAAGCTAACTGGAGTGTCGCTATACCAACCTTGGGTTATGATTCCGGTGAGCTCCACCTCCCGGCCATAGTCGATGAGCACGTACTGCTTCCGGTCGGACGATCCGGCCACCCAGCCCCCGGTGTCCTCTTGCTCGAGGGTATTGAGAGCCAAACGAGGTGCCCCGCTTCGGTCGCCGGCTAAAGCCGACGACACATGGATCTTGTCCGGAGTGAGGTTGGCGTTCATGTGCTCGCGACAATCGACGCCTAAAATAAAAGAGTGACGACATAAATTTTTTTTCCAATCCTGTAAACGAGGCATAGCGCTAGCGACACAGCCTCTATGTGGCATGGCGCAGCCGCGCTCAAGCACACATGAGTTGAGCACGCTTGGTCGTTTCGACACTTCAATTTATTTGTTAAATATATTAACCAGCATTTTACTAATTACAGATTTAATTGTTTAAAATATAAACGAAACGTATATACTGAAAATTATTTTAATGAAATAAATTAGTTTAATTTAAAAACGTATTAAATCATCATTACAATTTTGTTCAAATGAATTAATTCAATATTTAATTATCTGATAGTTTTTTTTAACACAATAACTAGCGTTTGCCTTTTATTAATTTAGTAGTTTTAATTAAATTTAAATTTTAAATTTTAAGTTTTAACTAAACACTTACTGTAAACGAATCATGAAATGAGAGTTAAAAATAAAAAAAACAGTTAACGTTCTAAAGTACTTACTGGGAACGTCAGTTGGCTGTACAATTAATGGCGGCGAAGCTATAAATATAATGAATATAATTTTTCTTTAATGTGAAATTTGCAGAATATTAGGTGGCAATCGCGTTACATGTGTACGAAGCTCTGTTATCAGAGTGACCTAATAACAGAGCGCCGGATACAAATTGCACGACATTGTCATCCCGTAAAGTTAACGGCACTAAAATACAGAGCTCTGCATTCACATGTGTCTTCTGTTAATGCTGCGATTGATGGACAAAGCCTTATTACTGTGAGAAGTTGATTACAGTATGCAGTTATTCATTACAGGGTGCAGTAATCCTGTAGTGCACAAGGCGCTACGGTGATTTAATAATAAAAAAAAAGTATTGAACCCGGCGGTCAAATTGGGGACACCATGTACACATAGATAAAAAAACTCACGATAGGGTTCATAACAGCCATGAATTTCGGTTCTCATGGCAATCCAGTTGTGGTACGACTGTGGAATGATCCTCAAGTACTGGGTCCGGATGGGATGCTCAAAGTAATTGGTGACCACGTTCGTCTCGTCGTAGTTAGCCACAAATATCTGCGCGACAGAAACATAGATGCGACTTTCGCAATTAAATTAACGTTCCAATTTTTCGAGGTAGCAGTTATTCTCGAAGAGCTATTTCTTTCATTAGGGTTTTTCTTCAACGGACAATTACTGATAATGAATTATAATGAATAATTAAGGGATTGCTTTGGAATTAAATAACCTAATTTGGGATAAAAAATAAATAACCATTCTTTCATCTAATCATCAGAGTCCAATTCCCCCCCCATAGAAATGGGAGGTGGTGAAATTAGTGTTTAGGGGGGTCGATATGGCCTAAGAATGCCAAAAAATACGGAAACGTAACGGTGCCAAATTCTCAATTTCAGCAAAATGTAAAGACGTTGCCTCCATCATTCTTACCCGTTTGATGTTGTGCCTATCGACCAGGTCATTCCAGGTGAGGCCGTCAGTGCTGTAAGACACCGAGTATGAGGTGACCCACTGTGGTGCCGATGAGTGACCCTGTGTCGACACTCCCTCGATGATTCGTGGTCCCATAAAGTCGAACTAAATGTACCGTGAAATTCAGAATCACATATTACGTACAAAGGATTTACCAATGTAAAATCAATGCCTGGCTGCAATTACTACTATACTTAATTCTAATTACAACATATATCATCTCAGGTTAATTAAAATAACAACTTGAAAAAACGTTCACAAAGCGATAGGTACAATAAGTCCAAAAATATAAAATTTATAAGGTGTTTTCAACAAGTATCATATAAAAAAGTTAGCAGATTTTCGTGAAGTTTGGTGATTAGCTCAACCAAGCATTAAAATGAAATACATGTATTTTACCTGTAGGAACTGGTACCTATCGCTGACTTTGGGCGCCCAGCTGGAATTTTGGTTGAGTCTGGCCTTGCTCGGTCCTTGATGCTCGTCAAACGAAGTTGAAGACGATATCTGTCTGGGGGACAGCTTGCCGTTCTCGACTCCCATTGGTTGGTCACATTTCGCAGCTAGAGTATAGTTAATACCATATTAACATCCGCGGATAAAAATCCAACATACCGAAAAAAAAAAGAATTACATAAGATGGACAAGAAAACTATCCTGGAAACAATTCATCAAAGTGGATTAACGACAATCTACCGGATTTTAAAATTGAAAACAGTTTCCTATTTTATTATTTAAAAATTGACAAGATAAACATTCTTAATTAAATGACAAATGTATGGAGCGCAGCGCGCTCAAGCGGATGCTGCCCCTTATACGCGCGCATAGCAAAACCATACATACACGAATGTAATGAAGGCACATATAATGCTCATAATCTACAATATTATTCGGGTGTGATGTATAATGTAGTCCTCGATAGTATAGTGGTTAGTATCCCCGCTTGTCACGCGGGAGACCGGGGTTCGATTCCCCGTCGGGGAGGATTTTTTTATTTTATATAAAAACAAAAAATTAGTTTTTTTTAAATAAAATAAAAAGACAAATAATTAGTTTTTTTTTAATAAAATAAAAGGAATCCTCCCCGATGGGGAAATGAACCCCGGTCTCCCACGTGACAGGCGGGGATACTAACCACAAAATGAATTCACAGATACTGCGCATAACGTACAATGTTATTCGGGTGTGATGTATAATGTAGTCCTCGATAGTATAGTGGTTAGTATCCCCGCCTGTCACGCGGGAGACCGGGGTTTGATTCCCCGTCGGGGAGGATTTTTTTATTTTTTTATATAAAAACAAATAATTAGTTTTTTTTTAAATAAAATAAAAAGACAAATAATTAGTTTTTTTTTAAATAAAATAAAAGG
>JAUJYS010006327.1:0-10405 GCA_033995665.1 Melogona broelemanni | reverse complement strand
CCACCACCGCTACCGTTGTCTCCCTCACTTCCCGTATTTGCATTACTCGTTTTGTTCTGTTTTGGCTGTTGTTCGAGTCTGATGGCGAGGGAGGGGGGGGGGGAATTAGGGAGGGAAGGCGCGGGTAGGATGAGTCGTTCTAGCGGATACTCGCAATCCTTCGCCCGTAAAGCCGTTGGCACCAACGCCACGTCCGTTACCTGTTGCCATTTGTTTGGTTGTAACGGCAAGGGAACGTCTCGTTCCAAGGAATTCGTTCCTTTTCTGACATCAAACCAGTAATATGCTAGAAAATAGACGGTGGAACTCCATCTTAAGCTTTATACATCCGGGGCATACGAGTTTTTTAATTTCATGTCAAACATGGGTGATCGCGCTAGGAGAACGTCCAACGTCTAATGTTCCAGGATTTAGAACGTTCCATTAGATTACAAATGAAAATCGCAACACGCTCGATGAACTGCGCAGGATTATTTGTTTATATGGCTAAAACGGCTGGAACCATTTGAAATTCACGAGGAATTTGCCTAAGAATATGGTGGCAGTTATTTGTCCTTGAATTAGTTCGAAAATTGCGTTAAAAAATTAAATGACTGCAGCACCGAACTCAATTTGTTTATTTTTAAATCGAAGCAACGTCCTCGTTCCTTTCCTTTTCTAGAGGAACGAGGGATCTTTTCTGAAAGGAACGTTGCAATCATTGTCTGTTGCACGTGTTACGTAATAAGCCTACGTGTAGAATCTCGGTTCAGGTGATGAGCTAACGGTTTCCCTGTTCGCTCTCCGTGAAGGTGGACACAGCGCGAGGCTCAATTAGCCGGAGCAGTTCTTCCGCTCGTAACCCATGACGAACGCTTCACTGTTTTCTACACCGAGCGTGAAAAGTGCGTCGCGCCTAACGGGGGAGGGGGGACTTGACTAGATGGAAGAACCCTTATTAGGGGGGCAATAATAATGGGTGGAGTATATCGCACCCCTTTGTTCCGACAAATATCTCACCATTGTTGTTATTATTACCTGGATATCGCTCTTCAAAATGTCAGCGCCGCGTGACTTCCATCTCCGGCGCCCGTCCGGCACCTTTCCCCCTTTCCCTCCCCCTCCTTCTTCCCCAATACCATGCTAAGGCTCAAATTCACCTGGAAGGTCAGGAATATGAATTTGCTCAGGGAAAATCAGTGAAAATTATTAACAAAATATTAATTTTTATTTCTGTTAATTTCTTTTTACATAAGTTTGCAAACATGTTTTTGCAATTTAAAAAAAGTTTTTTCATAATACGCTCTTTTTTTCCACACTAGTAAACACTCTTTTCTTTATTTTTATTTTTTTAGTACACATATAAAAGTGCGCTTAAATATTAATATACATTACATTAAATATAAATTTTGAAGAATCGGAAAAAGTGAAAATTTCGAAAGGAAAGAAAATTGTACCTTGGCCAGAATTGATCCCAAATTTCTTCCATATATTGATGAATTAATTGTTTATTTAGTATCAGTGTCCAAAAGTGCGCCAACTTTAGAGATAAATGCTTTAAAAATCGATTGTAAAATTACCATTTTATTTTATTTTATTTTATTTTTTACTTTGCAATTTCCTACCGAAATTTTTTCCCCCACTGCGATTTATTTTTGAATTTCGCCATAAATGTTAGCCTTCGTTTATTGGTTGGTCAACTTAAGGACAATGTAGATGACGTCACGCAGTGAACTGATAAACATTATCCACGGTAGTCCCGCTTTAGAACTGGCCATAAATGTTCCAGGGTCGAACGTTTTTGCCAAATCCGTCTCTTTCACTTTACTTCTTCCCTCTCGGCTCCATTCCATCCCAATACATGCCGGCAGTTCCATAAATAAATCTTATCTTACAAGGAAAATATACCCGAGTACATTGTCCACCGAGTATATTTAAAGATTTCTCTCATTTTTCTTTGGGCGTCTATGAAGAGCCGACGTATTGTCAATTGTCTATTATAAGACGGGATAAAATGGCCGCTACCATGTTTCTTGCCAACGTCGGACCGACGACACAAAAGCAACGGACCAGTGACGTATGCCGTGACGAAAGCAATTCGTCACATTCCTCGTGTACCTGTTCTGTTAGTTCGTGTTTTGGAATCGGCTTTTTGAGTAGGACTGGAAAGAGTGTCTTTTAATATCGATTCCGTCAGATTCGAATGGGTTCTCTTACCAGCTATGATATTGTTCAGTCCTCTCTCGGTTTCTTTTCCTTCGATTTTCTTTTGAGATTGAACGGCCGCCGTTAGTCTTTAGTCGCGCTCGAACAAAAGAAAATTTCGAGTGATATTGTCGAAAAATGTAGAGTTTGTAGAGTTCATCGATATTTTTATCCTCTTACAGGGAAGGTGTTGTTGCATGCTTAAAAGTCACCTGCCACACAAAGGGGAATCCTGAGGGGAAGATGGGGGGGGGGGGGTAAGGAGGAATAGACTATTCTAGTCTCTCAGGGAATCTTCCTATTTATTTCCCCTCCACAGATCGATTGCATGTTCGTCGCCAGGAAGCGCAAACAACTAATAAAATGTGAACAGTGTGCGGTAATAAAAAGCATCGTTATTTTTTTATTATTATTGCGCAATGATATTATTGCGTTTTGATTAAAAAAAACTGTTATTGAAAATGTCATGCTTCCAGTGCAAATGAGGGATTTAGATATGTGACTACATTACATGATTTATTTAATATTTATTTATTGTTTTTTTTAGTGGGGAAATTCTACTAACCGTTGTGAATATGACTACAGGAGATTCTATACTTTTTGTGTTGCTCAGGCAATAATATGTGAAGGGTATATTGTCACCACAGGATACCGAATAAACGAGAGCCTGCTAGGGGAATCGAACCCGGGACCACCTCGCTCAGCAGTCTGTTGCAATACCCACTGATCTAGATAGATCGTATATTTTGACATTTGAATTCAAATGATAATGACGACAGCAAAGCACGATTCCAATGATGATTTTGTTTCACTACAAACGACGTGTTGTTTTCAACAAGATGATCCGTTGTAGGTGGGTTGGGGGGGGAGGCGTTGTGAAGGATTGGGGAAAGAAGGTTAAGAGAGTTCATCAAGAATGTCGAAATAGACTCGGGCAGGTAGACTGAGATATGGCCCAAGTGCATACACTTCGTAGCTGCTACACCAGAGTTTCAATGCAATTGAATTAAATATATTGCCGCGCTTTAGAGTTGAATTGCGTCCGCACTGACGTCACGCGGCGTATCATGGAGTGTCACTAATGCGGTGTCCAGTCGACAAACACGTTCAACGTAATTGTCCTGCTGCTCGACTATTATGTGGCACTGGACTAGCTCAGTTGTTCCAGTTCTTGTTGGTCCGCTACTCGAAGGCTCCCTCACCGCTCTCGGGGCTCCCAAATACCCACTTGGCCATCTATCAGGTGTGGAGAAGGAGGGAGGGGTGTTTGATGAGAGAAACGAGTGGAGCGACAAGTGTTGTGTAACCCAGGTACTTTTTGGGCTTTGGCACTTGGACATATAGTAGAATGGCTGAAGCATTTGCCACGGTGGAGGTGGATTGGTTCGTTTGGTTGGAAGAAGTGTCAGGATTTCGTTTGTAAGAGCCGTGCTGCGGACTCGCCAGAATTTTTTTCAAGAACAACGTTATTCCGTTTATGTTCGCCACGGGACAACCTGGTAATTGTGCTTAGCTTTGGCTTCTTACCTAGATTGGATTTTTTAGCGTGTATCTGAGGTACAAGCGTTCATGACGTTTACTTCCATTCCGAATTAAGGCTGGCGTCCGCTCGAATTTCTCGCCGCCAGGAATTCTCGGTCGGGAATTGAACCCGCGGTCACGGAAGTTGTAGGAGCCTTTAACGGCGACTCTGACTTGGTTCACTGTTGAATCTAAAAAAAAAAAAATATTGTCTAAACCTATTTCTTCGATTTTTGATTCAACGAAGAAATGACCAAAAATTGAAACCAAAATTGACCATTTTAACTTTTAAGTACGAAATTTGTGTATGCCGTACGGTGGCGCCACTGGTTCTACTCTCCGGTTGCTCCTAGCGGTTGCCCCGTTAGTCTAAATATAATTAAGCTTCTATCCGCGTGTCCCTGGGCCGACGATGACCGACCACCACCTCTCCTCTCTCTCTTGACCCAGCATGGTTCGTATCCGTCCGGCCCTCTCTTATCTAGTCTAGTCGCTCCTCGCTTGTTGCTGTTCTTCCCTGTAGCTAGCTGCTCAGCGGGTGCACCGAAAATATTTCTCTTGTGTCTCTCGAGACTCGAAAGCACGATTCGTCATTGGGTAAAGTGGCGTCAAGGTAATATTTGGTATAAATCATGAGGCGAGAAAATGCTTTTTCGGACACACCACCATTTATTTATTCCGTGCGGGGCGCGCGCATGACTGCTTTCTCGATCGGACCGACGACTTACGCAATGCCCTGGCGTTTGGCCACTGCTACAAAGGCACTGACTAGTACCAACCCCCACCTGCAAAAAGCGCATTAGTAGCAACGGCCATTAGTGGACCGAGCGTGACCATGCGCCGGACCTCTCATTCTCGCTGCGCTCAAAAAATAAAATCGTGAGCGCGGATTTAGACAAGAAATGTACGTGACCATTGCTGGCTGACAAAGAATTTGCGAAAAGTTTTTTTTTTTGCTCGACTGTTTTTCCCCTTTCTGAGAACACGCTCGACTCTCAAGTCGCAAATCCCAGTGAACAAAAAATTGTAATTTTTTTAGCGGAGAATGTTGAAATAATGGATAAATAATTTAAATTTTAGCCATATGTTCACTTGTACAGGGTTAAACGTGCTACGGGAAACATTTTTGAGTTGCGAATCCTACATTCCATATTCGAACGAAATATTGGCGTATACCGACAAAATTAATGAGTTGATTTTCATGGGTTATTGTGTTCAGGTTTATATTCAATAAAATATTGTCATCACACACGTAAGAGGGGAATTCAGCCACCCCTGTGATTTTCTGGGATATATACTGTTATTGGCGTCCAGCAATTTCAATTGAAATAATTTTCATTGCCTTCGCGCAAGTTTCGCTTGGTTTTTTTTATCAAATAAATCTTGAAAAATAATTGACGCTGCATTTGTCAATACGTCCTTCTCTGGCATCTCTGCAGGTAATTCGTCACTGACGCTGCCTGATACCTCACCATGCGTGACAATCCTCGTCAGTCCCAGGAACGGACGGGTTCTGTGGTCAGTCTGCTCAACCATCGCGCGTTACGTAACCAAGGGCCATGCAGATGACCGATGGTCGATCACCCCTCCCCCACCCCTCCTCATCTACCACCTTTCCTTGAGCCGCCCGGGGTTCTATTTATCACCGCCTAGGTTGCTGGCGGCCACTCCATGTTTTTAATCACGGGTGAAGGCGCACACACAATCGCAATTCGGGGCTGACCGATCCAGAGCCACAGCCTGGATATGTTGTACACTATGAGTCATAAGTATGCAAACCCCTTGCGCGCACCCCTTACGCCGTAGCTCCATCACTCAGCTAAAAATGATAGGATTGTCATGAAATTTGATGTAAATTTATGCGAACCTTTCAGCTATTTCAGTTAATGTTCAAATTGGAATTTTGCCTACCTCTCTGAAAGCCATTGTTGACAGCAGAGAGCAGACGATGCTGTGCGCGCCAGTGGCTCTAACGCAGCGCCACCTTTAAAATGCAAAATTCGTAGCGGAAAATTTGAATTTAAAAAACATGAAAAAGTCGTTCATACGGTAATATATGTTTGTGCCAAATTTCATAATACCAATCTAGTCATTTTTAGCTGAGTTATGGAGCTACGGCATGAGGGATTCGCATACTTATGAATCACTGTGTAGATAGGAGCTCGGGGTCTGTGACAGGTGGGCGGCGGCAGCAGCAGGGCATACCATTTGGGGTGTCCTGGGTGTTGGGGTGCTGTCCGGCCGTATTCATCGGAGGCGTCCAGCGGCTTAAATGATGACCACTGAAAATTGGATTCTAGCACCCCCATCACATTCTTCCCGGTTGAGCTGGGGACTGACCTAAGAGAGGGAGGGCGGAGGGTTAGACATTGGTCAGGGCTTGGTGGCGATGGGCGCCCGCAGGTTATGGTGTGGAGCCGTCGAAAGAAGTACAATAGAAACGATTGTTGCCAAAACCATATCGTATTTCTATCAATCTCGTTTCTCTTATGCAGTCGCTCAGAGAGACCATCTGAGTTCCGTTCTAGCTTGTTGGGTGCGATGAGCGATGTCCACGTGTTACAATTTTCGGTTCCACTTTGAAATGGGAGACACATGCACGGAGCTGATGTTTTTTATTTATTGCAACTGGGAGAAAAATAACCAGTCTTCGGTGTTTGAGCTGAGGTGTTGAGCGAGGTGGGCATATTTTGATCATTGCCCGGAATCGAAAAACTGAGAAAACTGTGCTGGCTGGGAATCGATGCCTGAATCTGGTGCCGTCGAATCGCAAGTCTAAATTCGCATCATAAAATGGCACGCAAAGAAACGCGCAAAGAAACAGGAGTGCAGAATTATATTAATAGTAAACGAGTTTAAAATCATTAAATAAAGTTCGATAGTGTAAATGGCCAACTGAACAACCACGGGTCGCATGCATGTCGAAAATTTTGCTCCTATTGATTAAAAAAAAATGAACAGGGAATAACATCATCAAAGGGTCTGATCAGGCTGAATATGTTCAGCCTGATAAGTTCAGGGACATATTCAGAGATATGTTCAGGGACCAATAACAAAACGAAAAAAAAAACTACCACAAAACTATACAAATTAAATTTTTTGTAAAAAAATTGCTACACAAAGTTGCTACACGAATCACTAATTAAAGGTGCATTTCTCCTAGAATTTCCAGATTTAGAAGGCTAACCCAATTGGCTCATTCCTACGCGTTGCACATACTACTTGATCCGTGATAGAGTTCAGAATCTTGAGCGCTCGTGTTGACGTCTTAGCCTTTGGGTAAAATCTTTGTATCGACCTCCCATGCAGCTTATATGCGGTCAGCCACTCCTCTCTCTCTCTCTTTCGCTCTCTTCTAGGTATAGCTGAGGTGCGCGATCCCCAGTAGCGAGCACAGATTACAATAATTGGTGGGCCATTGGCAGGAGGGGGGTAGGTAGTAGTTTCGAAAAGCCACACACATCATCCACAGTGTAGCAGGTAGATATAGCTACCTGGGCGATCTCTTATTCTCTATGTCTCTCCTGCTGGCTGGCGCGGCCTCGCTTTTTACTATCACGTCCATGATACCTGGTCTATATTTAATTTGTGGGGATCTCTCAGAGTATTTGGGGTGCAGTGGTGCAATGGACGACCACCCCGCGTACGGGTATATTGCTGGGATCGAGGTGGCGGTAATGCAATTCGTGGTTAAGATGCGGCCTCTTCGACGATCACTATCCGAAAACGAGCCAGACACTATCCGAAAACGAGGGAAAATTAATCTTTCAGTTTGAAAATGTCCCCCTGAGAATTTCAAAGCCGTGATCTCTACAAAATTGTCAATCTCTATGTTTATAACAGCAAATAAGTCCTTTTCATATTCTCAGTCAATAAATTCTTAGTTTTTCGTGAATTCGTCAGGTTGTGAATTATTAGACATTTATCTTTAAAAATGAAATTCTTCAATGTTTTACCAGTACGGAAATATTAATCGAAATATTTGGTCGATTCTTGTTACCTTTCGTGAGATTTTTCGGAATCAATTCACAATGTGAACGATAAATTGAGTGAATGTGAGTGATGCAATAAATGACAATATCAAGATATATTCGAGCAACCATAAGACATAAACGGGTAGACATAAGCTAAGATACCAAAATATTAATATATTGCTTAAATTGTGAACGTTACTTGACGTCGAACGTGGTCACAACCACCATGATTTTGGCGACTGACTATAGACATGATTTTGGTGATGGGAGGAATGAATAAGGAAAGGGAGGGGGTTGGCATGCGGGACGGGTGGCATGCAGCCTGAAGTCACGATCATCGATACGCTCGCTGCTAGCACCTTATTCGTGCTCACTAGGTCTACACTGTATAATCGAGGGTCACGCAGGTAAATAATTTCAAGAAAAATATTTTTTGAGCATTATTTGTTGGAACGACAATATTCTCATCGTTCCTGCCACATTTATTATTCATACGATTCGTCGCCACCCAACATTGTTAGATATGAGCTGAATGGTAGAGTTCCGTTCCTAGGAACTGGTTCCTTTTTTGTGCAATTTAGCCTAGGTTCCTTTTGATTTGTGCTGTGCAACGGGAACTGGTTCCTTTTTCATCGGTGGAACGGGAACTGGAACAGACTCCTTTTAAAAAAGAACGAACGCAGCACTGGTTAATTGAGTCAGATATCATATATGCTGTGTCACTCCTGGGTTCGATTTCCGCCTCGGCCCGTGGTATACTTTTACAAAAATAAAATTACAAATGTTTATGTGACTGGGCCTGCTGATGGCATTAAGTCTCGTCAAGGATTTTCCCTGGCCATGCCACCTTGATGTCGTCACGTCCGGAACGAATGTAACGAGTTTTTAAGCCTACCCCCTCCTTCTCCCATAGCCCTATTGCCCACCGCGGTCTCGATCAGTGATTGGTTGAGGCGTGTACGCGTCAGCATGTTGTGCCTTTGGAGGTGGTCTTTTTGACGTCCGCCAGCTGACGCACGTAGAGAAACCCCGTAGTAAGTAAACACGGATGCCGGAAAAGAATCGAGAATGGCGGACCACCAACCAGTCCACCACCACGTTACCTGAGCATAATCAGGGACGAAATTCGAGTCTAATGGAACCCACATGCGTGTGCCCTGTAATTTCCTTGAGACCTTGCTCACTTGGAAATAAGTACCGTGTGGTATGGCCAGGTGCCACAAATTGATTGAGAGTATTATTATTCAATTTTCAGTTTTTATGGCTGTGCAAAAAAAAAGTAAGAGACGCCGGTAGAAGGAAATATGAAAAGCAATGTTTCTCGATAGCGTTCAATTCATCATTCAAATGAATGAACCAAGTATCAACTCGCAGATGGACGAGTACTTGTCGCCACATGTAGTTTCATGTCGAGCTATAAATTATGTTAAGTAATTGCTATCATATTGTTATCTTGTTGCTTTGTTTTAACTTCAGTTCACATACTGTATAACCGATGGTGAAATTGTGTCAGGGATCGAACCCACAACCATCATAATTCTTGTCCATCGCTGCCCAGATGTTTTATGCAAAACCCGAAAAGGACAGAGTTCTGACCATTTCCCTCACGATTGATTTGTAATTATTTTCATCTTGTACAACTAAGATTCTTCCGGTATTGAGTAGGAACGGAACGGAAAAGTAACCTGCTTTCGTTCATTTTTTAAAAGGAATTTAGGAACATCTTTGTTTTTTAATGTTTGAAGAGCCGGAACTGGAACTGATTATTTTTTATCGGAGGAACGAGAACTGGAACTGATTATTTTTTATCGGAGGAACGAGAACTGGAACTGGCCTCTTTTCAAAAGGAACGAACCCAACACTAGATTCTACTTGTATAAACTTAAAACAATTCTCACCCACAACAGTAAGCCAATAGCATGAAAAGGGAATAACATAAATTCAGACAAAGAAAGTGATAAATGGTTTGTAGGAAGGGGTTGGGGCTCGGGGTCAACAATAGGAAATGTAGTTTCCACGTATCTTAAGATTTAGCTACAGGGACGCCATCGCATATGGCACCCGCACACGGTGCTGTCTTTATTAGCGTCAATTGGTGTGCATTTTGGCCTGACCCGCCAAACCCTTACCCCTCGCCCACCCCACACCTCTCTCCTTCTAGCATGGACAGCAGCAGGTACAGCCTTGCGTGTGAAGTATGCAGGTGACCAAATTAAGAAATCACTCTGCGAGCTCTTGAAGAGCCAGTTTTTCACGCGTCCTTCCCTGAAATTTGGCGGCGTTTTTGCGCGCCAAACGCTCATTAAATTGCCATTTGGCGGCTGCAGCTTTTTTCACGCACCGCGCGGCACAGCATACCTTCCTACATGGCGAACGGCGAAAGAAAGTCTGAATGGATGGAGAAATTTCCTTAGCCGCACGTACGATGGTGTGCCTGCTCTATACTTATAACATTTGGTTGCGGAATAATCATCATTAGGTGCTCGATTATTGCTAGTTCCATACTCACCGTGTCGGTAGGCGTAGGTACGGGTACGGGTACAGGGTACATGTACAGAATACATACGTGATACTTGGTCAAGTGTCTGTACGAGGGCGTGAGAGCGTTTACTGCGTTTTTTAACCGTTCGCTGTTGCTGCGTACATCCAGGCAGTGTTGGGTAGGAACGGAACAGAAAGTTCCCGTTCCTAGGAACTGGTTCCTTTTTTGAGGAACGGAGGAACGC
>JAUJYS010006326.1:0-10407 GCA_033995665.1 Melogona broelemanni | reverse complement strand
CCTCACATATCTCCAAAGAGACACGAGGGTGCAGTATTCCTGTAGTGCACTAGGCGCTACGGTGAATTAAAAAACAAACAAAAAAAAACTATTACTAGCAGCGCGCCATACTGAAGTTTGCAATTCATACGATAACTTTTGTTACTGAAAAGTTGGCAGAATATTTTTTTTTTGGCAAAAGTCTCGACTAATTTTAGATTTTAGAGGCTCCCCTTCCCCACATGGGGGTCGTCATCTTGCTTTTTTATTTTGCAACAGTTGAAGGCAGTTTTACGTTCATTTCTTTTCAATAGGAACCCATTCCAGTTCCCGTTCCTCCTATGACAATACGAACCAGTCCCCGTTTCAGTTCCAGTATAAATTAAAAGGAACCTAACCGTTCCTATTTCTTTTCAAGAGGAACCTGAAACTTTTCCGTCCTTTGAGTGAAAAATATGTGTAAAAAGTATCTCTTAGAAAATTGAAAGTTATGGCAAAAGGAACCATGTACAAGGAAAGGAAATACCGTTTCTGTTCCTGAAAAAAATGAGCTAAACCATTCATAACGTTCCTTCCCAGGAAAAGGAACCTATGCTCCTCAAGTTCCTAAAAAAAAAGAGCCAGTTCATAGGAACGGAAATTCTCCGCCTCTATTCCTTTTCGCGTTTAGTCTCTAAACCTTCCAGGTGTGACCTAAGTAGGGATCTTTATCGTGCATCTGACAACGTACATGCACGGGTCCCACCGCTTCAGTTCCATTCCGAAGGAAGTTATGACATTTTTCTCAACTGAAAAATTCAGGAGTTGTCGGTCGGGAATTGAACTCGCATCTCTGGCATAGAAGGCAAAAACGCTGTCCATTATTTCTCTTCTCTTCGATATGGTTTGTTATTGCGGTTTCAGAAACTTTCAAAATTAGCCAGTTTTAACTTCAAAGGTGAGCTTCAAAAAAAATATGAATGCCTGTCCAAAATTGCCACCCTGATGCTCCCAAAGAAATTCTACATGCGCTGTGTCTCGATCGGGGGCCGCCCTCTCATTCATACCCCCGCGTTGACGCATTTCCACGCTTCACCGGTCACACGTTGCACGCTTGCGCAAACTTCTTTTTTTGGACATCCAAGCCGGTCTCTGTATGCAGCGCTGTCCGTTCTGTGCACGCGCTTATGCTGGCCTGAATTTCCGCGCGCGCGATTAAATTCTTCCCCGCATACAGACCCGATCATTTGTTACAAGTGACAACTTCGACCGTTCCTCATTTTTACGAACCGCCCCAGACTGGCTACCAGACATAGCCGCGTCGAAAAACCTCCGAGTCGTCACCGCCGCATCGGTCAGTGCTTTCTGCCTTGCATAGAAAAACCATTCACGGAGTGCACCGAGCGAGAGACCATCCCCTCTCCTACCCGTCCTTCGCATACAATTTTCCATCGATTTTATTGTCGAAAACATCGTTGGAAACCCCATTTGTGACGCAGTCGGCCGTGTGTGAAAATTAGAATTTTTGCCACCAAGTTTTTTCCTCGTATGTGTTGAAATAGCAGTCGTCCCCCCTACCTACACGCTGAATAGGAAAGGAAAGGAAGAAGTAAAGAAAAAAAAAGTCACAAGGCCATCACCACCACAGACTGAAAAGACAAGTTTGGTTTGGCGTTCTTTTTCTGGCGTTCATATTTATAGAAAACTAATGACACAACAGCTGGCGTTTCGGAAGTTTTCTCTCGAGATTGGTAAATCCTGTTGGCGGACGCCATTTTGTGTTTATGTGAGTTTGTCGTTCGAATATTGACAGTTAGTGTTAGTGGAGTTTAATTTTTTTTGGGCGTGTGTGACGTGTGTCTGTCGTTTGACCGACCGACCCCCTCATATATACGTCTCGCGCGTTTGATTCTAACCAGACAGTTCTCGTCTTTAGTGTTTTTTCTTCTACCGAGAATTTGGAACGCCAGTTTGTGTACAACTTTTTCGCACGTGCCTTTGCTGACGTTCGCCTGCCATTGGTGGAAAGCCATCGCACGTGACGTCCAGTGGCAATTACTTATTCTTGGAAAAAGGGCGTGACCGTAGGGCAAGTTTTACGCTTCGCTCTACCGAGTGACTGCATACGAGCGACCGTCTCACAGTGCATTCCACCCTGGCCTTACCTGCACGGCGTCTTTGAGTGGGATTTTCCCCCGCCATCAGACCTCTCAGTGTACCCGTGCTCGCTACACAGATCCGTGCCTACTTGTGCGTCGAAGCAACCGAAGTTTTAATTGACGTCATTGGCCCATCTCCGCTACAGTGCCGCCACCTACGGTTATGAGCTGAACCGGACAACTTTAGGAAGTGAAGTTGTGTTGGCTGCAGTAGAGTTGTAAACTTCGACAGAGTGTGATGGACTAAGCAGCTTCGAACTTTTGACTGATTTTTCTGCGGGGAAAAAAGTTTGTCGTTGAGATTTGTTGGAAGGTGGATCGCGGGTTGGCGTTTCTGTTACGATTTCGTCCGCCCGGTGGCGCTGGTGTAACGCGACGGTGGCGACCTAGTCGTTCGGTGGTTAAGTGACGGGACCCAGATCAAAGAATTGTTTTAGCAGGCCGCACGTGCTGATGGTGGTTCGGACGGATACGACTGATCGGTAATTATTTCTTTGGTTGACGCTCGTCCGGTCGGCTGGGTAACAAGTCGGGTTGCCAGATTTTTGACTGACGCTGGGAAATTGTTGACGTGAACTCTTGCCAACGTGCACGTGACTCTGAGAGGAGAAGAAGGGGGCGTGTCTTGACGATATCGTCTCTTCATTGGTTGGTCGATGAGCGTCATTTGTACGAGACTCTAAAAACAGAAGAAACCCGAGCAAAATAAGTCTTTAGATTAATGTTAGACATGATGCGGAGTATTTTGTTGGGACTAACCAAAAGAAAGTTAGAGCGAGCAAACTTCGTGCGTAAAAAATAATTCTCGAACTTTTATATTACGGAGAGTTATTATTATTCGAACATTACGTTCCGCCCGTTGTACGTGAACGTTGAACTGATCCAAGCGCTGTTTCTTCGGTGTCTCTCTTCAAAGAGAAACCTGTCGTCAATAAAGACTTTGCCCTTCGGCCTCCAATATTTGTCTTCGCCAAAGTTGGCTCATATTGATGGTGAACAATAAGACTGTTAATCCTACCCACGACTTGAAAGTTCAATTTTGTAATTGTTGATTTTTGTTGCACTGGCTTCAACAAAAGCCGAATTTTGATTACCTCAGTTTGTCGGAGGGCAAATTTAATCGAGTGCATCGACCGAACTTTTTTATATCTAGCCATCGATTAAAATCTATTTTGAATCGTATCGATTTTTTTCTACTTTCTAATCGATTGAGCTTATAAATCGTATCGATTAAAAAAAATGGTAGACGGTTCGGCTTGAACGCCGCTTCCACAAACCTGCTCCAATACATTTTTGTATTGATATATTTACCCTGTTCCGTATTGTTTCTCGCATAAAAGACATTCCCTGTCCCCAATCTAGTCACCTCGACATCGACCTCTAGTTTGCGACTCGCAAGTCGCCAGCCCGTACCTCCAAACCCCGCGAATCCGTTTTTCCTCCCATAATCCCTTTCGAGCTCGCTCGTCTCACCCGATTGGTCCCATATCCAGAAAAGGGGGCGTGTCCAATCACGATAATATTTAGCAAAGACTACCACGTGCTCGATCATAGCGTGAAGAGCGCATAACCACGATCATCTGGAGTGGCAGTAATTAGGGGAGGAGACAATCTACAAAAGTGGCCGCAGCTCCCCCTGGGGGGTTAGAGTGAGCAATATTAATAATCTCGACCGATTATTTTTCGATACGCACGTGTGTATCACCGGTGACGTAGCAACCCTGATAAGCGAGGGCGCCGCCCCTCTTATTTGGCATACCGATAATCTTGATTTTTGTTACAACCACCACCACCCGCGGTTTTTTTTTACGTCGTCGTCGCACGAGATTTTTTGACATCGTCAGGCAATAAACTCGTCCAGCGTTCCCACCAACCGTGCCTATCGTCAACGGCTCGTCGCGTGAGACCACAAACAGGCTTTCGCTCCTGCTGCTCATCTGGAGCTTCACGCGCACCACCATCACCACCACCACCACCTCACCACCACGCGCGCACACCTCGCCCCGTACCAGGTCAAAAGTTAGAGCGCTCATCAGGTGCGCTGTTCTGTTGAAAGAGAGGACTTGTTGCATGGTCTGGGTCTCTCCGCTCTCAATCGGCATCCTCATCGTGTCTTGATCAAGGAACGTCGTTACAGTTCGGATTCGCACGTGGGACTAAGACAGTCCGTACCCGGGATTTTTTGTTCAAACTACGAAACTACAAGGAAAAGAGTTTTTTGGTTCAAGATGTCGCACTCGCATGCCTGGGGTTACACCGAAAGCAGAGGTAAGAAATCGATGAATGGTCGTACTATTTTTTTTTTTTTTTTCAAATTACGTGTGGCGTTTTATTTGTGGTTTGAAATATGGACCGTCTGCGGCCTTCAAACCAGTTTTTTTCTATCTTCATTTTCTTTCCATTGTGTCGTAACTGTATTTTTTTGAAGCGGCAGTAGCCGAAATATGGGTTGACTCTTTTAATTATCGTATCCGGGTAATTTTTTTTTTTTTTTGAGTCCGCATAATTTTAGAAATTTTTTTGAAGTCTCGTCAATTTTTTAAGCTTTGCTTCGGTAATTTTGGTTTCGGTTGAGATTTTCCGTTGCGAATTTGAAAAAAACTAATCTTATCAAAGTTTTGCGTTTGTTATCAAAATCGCAATTTGGGTTAAGCGGCGTTTATTTTTTCTTGCGTGAAAATTATTTATGCCTCTAGTTTTATGTGCCATTTTTATTGTTTTGCGGCGAGTTGAAAAACGAGTACGATGAAGGCCAACTTTACGCGTGCATAATTTTTTATCGGAGTTTTTCTCCTAAGAAATTTAAGGAAAATGAATCGTACACTCGTGTGTTATTCAATACTTTGCAATGGGAAAGTTGCGAGATTTGAGTTTCTATATAGCGTGACTCATTCGGTTGCAATAAAAAGATTATTTTCATATTGGAGAAGTACAAAAAAATAGCGGTACTTTATATAGCGCTCTGGGATTTCTGTAGGATGATCCGGTTTAATTGTTACGCATTTTGTTTTTTGCGCTCGCTGCGCTGCGTGTCCGGTTTTGACCTCTATCGCGTTTCAGGTTTCTATTGCCAGTCATTGTTGATAAAAGTTTGCGGGGTTTACGGTCGAATCTTTAAAAACAAAGTAAAAACAAGATTCGGATCGTGCTCTAGCTCGCAGAACGACTCGAATTTAATTAAGTTAATTTGGAAAACAATAAACTTGCGCGTGCTTTTCGGATTTCTGCGCGATAAATAAAAAAAATTAGATGGCAATAACGATTTAAAATAACTTGCGCAAATTGCCATTGCGGCATATTAAAACTAAAATCCTGTCGCCTATTTTTTTCCATTTTCGTTGCGAGATTTGTTTTCCAGAACAGCGTCGTAAAAAACTGATATATTGATAAGCCTTCTTAGTTATAAGCTAAAAAAAATTAATAAATAAAATAAATAAATAAAATAGGTTTAAAAAAAAGTCACGAATTGAAATCACTGACTTATTCGCAAATGGAAAACGCTTTGCTCAGACTTGCTTTAAATTGTTTATAAAGCGACCGCTGTGCAGTCTGGGCTTTTTTTTAAATGCAAAATAGCTGATTAAATAAAATAATTGTAAAATTAGTAAAATAAAAGCCAGATATTTAAGACTTTTTAAAATCAGTCAGTTACAGTAGAATCGGAAAAACAAAGAGAATTTCAAAACTGAGAATCACAAATTTGTGTCGCAATTTTTTTAGCATATTGTCTGGTGTTATACAGTCGGCAATCCAAACAGGACAAAATAATATTGGGGAAATCCGATCAATCCCTCCCTTTGTCAATATTGCATCTTCGTGCTCATTGACCGGTAACATTAAATCAAAAACCCACTGGTTACAGATCCTGTTAACACGGTCGCGCCAGGGGCGAGTGGGGGCATCATAATGAATTTTTGGCATGGACCCGGGGGCGGGAGAATAATTCGTTTATTTAAAAAAGACCGGTTGAAGCATAGGGTCGCAAATAAGCACGTTCCCTGTCTAAATGTCTGGCCGGTTTCTACGGCGGTTGCATGCTAATTACGCGGGGGGCTCCTGCCCAGTAAAACGTCGTAGGCCAGCGGCAAGGTGCATATTTCGGAGATTTTGGCACCGCAATAACAACAAAAATGAATGTTGAGCTGTTAGAAAACTATAGGGTCTGGGCGCGCGTATTCCTCTCGTGTGTGTACCTGCCTTCAGCGGTGGGCGTTTTGATGTTGTTCAGTCGGAGCAAAGTGAGTGGCGTCCAGCGTGACCGCACTTTTTTTTTCTTCTGGAGATAGTGCCTCGGGGTGCTGGTTGTATTTAAACCCATTTAACTGCGTTTTGTTGTGTTTTTCTTCGTAAGATTGTTGTCGTAATTGCGCGATTGGTTGTTTTTAGTAAGACTCGTCCTAGCCGAGTCAGTATTTCAAACGGCTGCGGTCCCGGGTACGATTTCCAGCGCGGGCTATCGATAGTTCACGGGGCACTGGTAAAAAATGTGCCACTCGGGCAAATAAAAGGAAAATTTGATTTTGAAAGCCTTTTATATTGATGAAGTGCTTGTTTTTGTTTCACAAAAATTAATCTTATTTTTGATTTTTGTTTCTGCGAAGTGAGCGTTTTAAAATTACAATTTTCAGATACATAAAACGATTAAGAGATTGTGCCATCATTTTGTTTTGTTTTTCAAATGGCGTTTTAAAGTATTCTTTTGGATGTTGAAGGGTATCTAGAAATTGAGAAGTTGCTCTATACTTGAAAATTATGGACAATTTCTGTCCTCTTGTGACCAATTAAACTTTGCACTTTTGTTTTCGAATTTCCGAGGCATTAGAAAGAAGCAATTCACTCATCGCCAGTAGTCGACGACAGAACTGTAGATTTTTGCAAAAAAAAAAAATTGCACACGTAGAGTTGTACTTGTAGAAACGAATCCTATAATCTAAACTTGAGTGACGCTTCTGTTTTGCGTTAGCGACAGGCGAAGGTCCTGGGAACAGAAAAAAAAAAGTTTTGTCCCCTACACCATCTGCGTAACTTTGTGATAGTCGTATAATTAAACAGTGAATGTCGTGTTTGTATCCAAACGCTGTATAATCAAATAGAAGTATAATTTCTTTTTTTATCAACGTGCGTGTACTCTTCTACTCGTGTTGCAGGCTTTTGTAAGATGTTTCTGTCTGAAATACACAGTTGTCAAGCGGAGGTAAAAAAATTAATTTAATTGCACAGTCTCTCTGGTATAATAATTTGAAGGGATAATAATCAAAACTGAGCGAAATGATTTAAGACGTTTCGTGGGGGGGATGTTGTGTGTGTGGTGCTGTGAGTTTCTGTACACGGTTGCTCAAATGTGATGGCCTAGTAAAGCTGAACGCTGATGTCGCTTCCATTGCAAATTCATTAAAACTCAGACGATCGGTCTAGCCCAGTTTGTATTGCGACCCGCTGCGGGGCGGCGGTCCCGTGTTCGAATCCCGGCGCCAGCTCTCGTTTAGACATTTCCTAAGCAACATCAGGGGTACAGAATCTCCGGTTGTGATATCCACTACAGTGGGGGGAATTTTCCCATTTAAAAATAAAAAGAAATAAAGAAGCCCAAAATCGACACCCAGTCTTCAAAACAAGAGATAGACAGCAGCAGTGGCATTTATAGTGGTAAAGTGAGGCGCTGACGATTGAGCCCGCTTAAATGTGAGTCTAACGAAATTAAATTAATGCGAGGGTGTCTAGTGTAGTAGTTTTGCAAGTCGCCGGCGAGCTTGTGCGTGACTCTGTGCGTCTATCGTGATTCGTGTCGCGATAGCAGGCGCAGATAATGTTCCTGTTGTGTGTTGTTGATAGGTAATTTGTTTTGGTTTTGTAGAAACCTGCGCACTTTTCTTACCTTCTTGGAAAACTGAACGTTCAAAGACCTCAGCCTTTTAAAAGTCCCGGGACGCAAAATCCTGTTATCGATGAAGTAACATTTCGAAATACCTGAAAAATATCTTGGTTGTCACTCAAGAAATTGTCTGCAGAAATAAGTTTGGCTATACGATTGCTTGCATGATTACATACAGTATCAAAGGCCTTGATGAAACCAGGCCATTCCCTGGATTAACATGAAACATTTTAATGCTGAAATTTAATTAGCGTGCCAAGGTGGTAGAAATGGTGGTCTATACGTGTCGTGTCATCGCTCGCTGGCACACCGATTATTATACGTGTATCCTCTTGGTCGCCGTTTTATTAGGGTCAGGGAACCCGTCCCGGGCCGGGGAAAGAATGCGCCAACTAGATCTCGAACAACAGCAACAAAAACTAAAGTCAAACGCTCTCTGGAAAGTTGAAAACGAGATCGAGAGTGATATGGGGGATTGATGGAGGTTAGAATGGGGGCGGGGCGGGGCGCGTTTGAGTTTGCGGGCGATAATGGTGCCGGCGCCGCTGTTGGCGGCTTCATGTTTGCCGCGCGAGAAAATCAACGAAGTTTGAAGAGCTAGAGCGTAGAAACTTTAATGTCCGCTCGGCTCTTCATCACATGCAGCGTTGGGTTCGTTCCTTTCGAAAAGGAACTAGTTAGAGTTCCCGTTCTTCCGATGAAAAAAAGGAACCAGTTCCCGTTAGTTCCTCAAAAATTAAAAAGAGACATATGCGTATCTAAGTTCCTCAAAAAAGGAACCAGTTCCTAGGAATGGAACTTCCGTTCCGCTCCTACCCAACACTGATCACTGGATGGCGATGTTGCTGTTTTGGCCTGGAGTGGTGCCTGCGACATTTGCTTTAAATTGTCAACGCTGCGCTTCACCCAACCCCCGGCCAAATGATGAATTGTCATTCAAAACTGGCCAGACAGATTTGGGATCAAATGGCGAAAAGGTGTTTGAACATTGCAGGGATCAAATGGCGAATTTCGTGGAGGTAAACGTGGATAATCTATCGTGTAAATGTCACTTCTCGAAATGAAACACGATAGAAAATCCAGTGTCGGTTAAGTCTGTAGATAGTTTCACAAACTTCACTCAGCCGTGACAGTTCTACGTTTTTATGTGTCTACCACTTAAATTTCTTTAGAGAGGTCGCAGAGTACGCGAATTTGGTTACCGAAGTTCTGAATGACTGGTTTTGCTTTGCTAATGTCGCCTTGCGAGCCACTCCGAAGAAAATTAACCTTCTTCTCCCGAAAAATAGGGTTGCGTTTGCCGAGATCCGAATAAGAAAATTGTCGCAATGTGCATTTTATTTGCAGCGCCTTAATATTTAATTATTATTTTTTTAAATTATTTAGCTGTCACAGGATGGGATGGATAAGCTTTGCGGCGACATTAAAAAAACGGTCCGATGTAAAAACGTTATTTATAATACTCGCTACGGGAGAGCGTAACTGAGCGATCGTGCCGAAGAGACTGGTAGCTTTAACATGCATGGAAAGCAGGCACGCTCTCGCTGGTCATGGTCAGGATCTCTGCAGAGAAAAATTCAGAGAATGCAAAAGCGCGTTGACCGCTAGACTGACCATCGCTGTCTCGTGTTGTTTACCACGCAAACTCTGATGGTCAGTGCAGGCAGGTGTTTCTCAGCCGGGACTGGCAAAAATAAATTACTCTTGAGTGTCTTAAGAAATTTACGGATTATTTATAAAATACCGCGAGTGATTGCTCAACTTATTTGAAAGCTACAGGTGGTTGTGCATCGGCATGCGCACTCTTGCGTCAACAATTTAAAAAACTAGTTTGTTTTTTGTGCATAAGATGTATTAAAGAAGATATTTTATTTCGACGCAAACCATTTGTTTAGTAAACCTGTATTCAAAGTTATGTTCCGAAATATATTTGAATTGTGTCATTTATTTATTTTTTTTTTGTTTTTTGGAACAGTTTTAGACCATATTTCAAGTAGATGGATTTATTTGCCTCGGGTTGTTATATTTTGCACAACTCCTCAACATACTCGAACATTTCCACCATAAGTCGTACACATTTTTTCTTCGGATTTGTTCGGTTTTGTATGGTATGTCCTATTTTCCGGAATGGTCTACTTTCTTAGGACCAACCTCAGATTCCCTCGAATGAATGAAATTCGAATCTGCATATGAAAAAAATAAGAATTTATTTTTGAAAAGCCACCAAGGACATTTAGCTGGTTTTTGGTTCACTTCGTTGATTTTTATCAGAACCGTTCGTCCTTACAAGCGAGTGTTGTTTTTGAACAACAATTTGGAAACAATGGCGGGAGGCAATGATTATTCGGCATAACTACACGACCAGGGAACGAGCGACCAGAAAATACGTTCTATCGGACGTGTACGGTGTAGCGGAAA
>JAUJYS010006325.1:0-10408 GCA_033995665.1 Melogona broelemanni | reverse complement strand
TTGTTATGTTGTTTTTTTCTGTCAATAAATCAAATCGAATCCTCCACTTTATCCAGCATGCCCATCATTTGACGTTTGTAACCTGAGCTACCAACGTCAGTGCCTTATAAACGCACATTGCAATGTGGCTGGAGGATATGTTTGCTGTAACGGAACCAATGGCATCGCTTGTTGCGTCATTGGTAAGAAGAAAAATTTTAAACGGGAATTTTGTTTTAAAAAAATTCATTATGAAGAGATTGTTATCCTGAACCATACAGGATATATAATGATCGCATACATGTGTAAGATGCTAACGTATTTATTTAAAGAAAGTGTGATCATAACTTCTGATATTGAATACAATATTTAAAATTAAAAAAATATTATACATTGGTGGTTTTAATTATCTACTCGCATTTTAAACTACTCGCTGTAGAATGGCGGTGCTGTTCATTTTCCTAAATTGACAAAGTTTCGCCTCCTCGTAGCCAATTTCGTGGGATTCTACAGCAAGAATCCCACGGAATAAGACGCGAGGTGGCGAAATTTGACCAATTCAGAAAGAAAAAAATTAACAAATTTCACCTCCTCGTGGCTTATTCCATGGGATTCTACGGCAAAAGTATATTCTATGACAAAACACTTTTTCAATAATCACGGGGAGGCGAAACTTGAATAATTCAGGAAGATGATCAACAGCACTGTCATTCTACAAGGCTATAATTTGAAACACGAGTAGATAATTGTAACCACTGATTAACCCTTTAAGCGATGTGTTTTTTACTGCAGCCTGCACTGCAATGATACGTTTTTTTTCAAAAAAATGAAATTTTTTGTTTGTCTTACCTTTTCTAGTATATTGCCGGATATTCTAGTTCACCATCACTGTCATTTGAACTTCCAGAATTGCTCAAATAATCTAAATTTAGCAGATTTTTAGCTGCCCGTTTGCGCGAAACGTTTCCACTTGTGGAGGCCGCCATCTTTACTAATTGTCTCTTTTTTAATTGCTTTTCAAACTCTTTGAAATGCAATTAAAAATCGACTATTCACTGTACAGTAGTGGCATCTAGTGGTAAATGTTGCCAACATTTCAACGAATATGCGTATGCGCTTAAGCCATTTATGCGCGAAATTCAAACGCCGTCGAACTAATTTCGACAAAAGCACTTTATTTTAAATAAATACTTTGACATCATACTTGTATGTTGCCGTCCTTTATCTTAAATGGTCCAGGTTAACAATCTCTTCATAATTTTATATTCACGCAAATGATCCTAACAACCTTTTGTTTCCTAAAAAACATTTGTTACAACAGCATCTGGTCAATGAGATCTGATTATTTTCTACATTTTATTGCTACGATCAATTTGCTGTATTTTAATGAAATTGTTTGTGTTCGTAGCTGTTCCAGTCGCTACCACACCAGCGTTAACCACAGCACCAGCGTTAACCACGACTCCGCAGCATGTAACAGGTTTGGAATTTTAACTCAGTTGGGTTGGGGTAGACGACGGGTAAAATTCCCGTCGCCGTAAGAGAAGAGGGGGGAGTTAACCACCCCTTAGCTTTAACCGAAGTCTCAGCTATGAGGGGTGGGGGAGGAGGGGAAGGGATGGGAGGGGAAAAAGGGGGTGGAAGCGGAGAGGGGGAGGGGAAGATTGGCTTCTCCTGCGGTATCCGGCCTGAGGATTTAGGATCCTCACTCTAAGCCAGCATCCTTTTCCTCTGCTGGGAAGTTCGTTACACCCGATTAGTAATATTTGTTTCAATCCGTTCACCAATTAAGGAAATCATCTTTAATTTCGCTTATTTCAGTGTCGGGTTCGTTCTTTTTAAAAACAAAACCCGTTCTCGTTCCATATACAAGAAAAATTGAAAATTTGGAAGGAAAAAATTCAAACCGTTCCTAGTTCCTTAATTTTCAAAAAGAACCTAGAACTTTTCCGTTCCTTTGATTAAAAAATTTAAATTTGAAAACGAAAGAATCATTCCACAGTATTTAAGCGTATGAAGACAAAAATAAAAAATAAGATTAAGTCATACGTGTGCATTAATTTTGTCGACCAAGGAGAAAAGAAAACCTCAACGTCTTGATGATATCCGATGTTTTAATAATCACAAGAATCATCGGATATCGACATCAAGACGTTGCTGTATCCTTTTTCTCATTGGTCGAGAAAAACACTTATTTTTAGGCTATTGCAATCCAACGGCTCCTAATACAATCAAATTTTTTTTAATGATTAACTTTGTCTTTATACGCGAACATACTGTGGACTTTAGCTGAGACGAACATTCTACCGTGCCATTTTACGAGTACTGTACGTCAATTTTTTCTTTGCAAATTATTTTATAAACGTAGAAAGAATCGCTTTCTGAAAATATTGTTCATTTGACTTTATCACATTAATCGTGGGAATTTATCTCACGATATGTGACTGTTGTTACAAGTTAATGAAATTGCAATCCCTACTCTGTAATTAAAACTATATTTGTTTTTATTTTGTTTGTTTCCCGTCTGAACGATCAGCTGCTTCATCATCGTTGGCTACCACTACACAGTCTGCAGCAGGTTGGATTTATATTGTTTTTCGTTACTCCCGATTTGTAGTCTTAACCAAAAGTACAATACTAGTAATGCAATACAAATTAGTTAGAAATGTCATTCAAATTTCATTCCATTCAAAAACAAACATTGTCACATAATAAAGTTGTCTCTGGTTAGGACAGTGTCCGATTTGCATGAGGGGTTGGTGGGATTTTATCCCCCACTTCAGTGGCCCGAGCCCATCTCGTGCATGGTGGACCGCTCCCTCCCCTCTCCATCCGCTGAGCCCCCTTCTTTTTTTTTGGCAAATCGGGCACTGGGTTTGGAATCAATAAGGTGTACTTAGTCATCATACAAGTGGGATACAACATAGGATCATTGATAGATGAATACGTCATTGGACTTCTTTTTTTTTCAATTTCTTTGGACGAAGCACTCACGGACTTGACAATAAATACCTGCATGATCGGGAATATGTTGGCGGCAGACAGCTATTGTGTGTCACATGAGGACGGTCTGCCGAAACATGTATCCGATACATGGGGAGAAAGTAAAAAAAAGACTTGACGTTCCTTTTCTGTGTACAGGGCTCCTTTTTGACAGAACTTTCAATTTTGTACAAATGCAATTTTTTCAAATTGTGTCGACAGCAGAACAATTTTACAGTATCAAGCAAAACTTCCCAAATATTTTGATCTGTGTCCGCAAATTGGCATGTGCCCTTTAGATCAGTTTTCGCAAATATCCATTTGGCGTCATCATGAACGTAATCACAATTTTTTGTAAATATTACACCACTCGGCATTATTATAAAAAAAATATATATTTTAATCGAAGGAACCGAAAAGAAACAGAAAAGTTCCAGGTTCCTTTTAAAGAGGAACTTTGAACGGGAACAGGTTCCTTTTCAATAGGAACGAACCCAAAACAGTAAGAAAGCTATCTGGTTCTGCCTAAGGGTGCCGAAAATCTTGCACCTAAAGCGATTCCCATAAAAAACTATTAATTTCCGCGAGTACATAAGTACCTGTATAAGTGAGGTCATTCTGATACGAATAAAAAACTTGCTAATATGCGAGCGGCGATTTCTCCTTAGGCACTTGCCCAACGCTTACATGTGATCTGAGTTACCAACGTCAGTGCCTGCAAAATAGTCACTGCAATGTGGCGGGAGGTTATGTGTGCTGCAACGGAACGAGTGGAATAGCTTGCTGTATTATTGGTAACTATTTTATTCCAAATGTTTAACTTCCAAAAATAGCAACCAGTAAGAAATTCTCCGAAATAGCAAAAAAAAAATTAATGACTTATTCTGAGGAAATTACTAATACTAGAATAATCATTTGTTTCTGCTACCTGAAAGTAACCGTGACCAAAGAAACATTTAATAATAAAGGAAAGTTGATTTGTTGTTTATTTGATCAACCTTTACTTGCACCTTTGATTTAAAATTTTGAAATATTTTGTACACTTACAACTGAAATTAGTGGCGTGGGGAGCTTTAAAGCGATACCCCACGGATTATTTAATTACTAGTTATTATTTGTCACGGAAAAGAAAGCAAGCTCTGCTTGTTCTGCATGCATGAAGGATTCGCCGCTGTTTAAATATTGGAGTGAACCAGGATCGTTCAACTAACTCTCAAATAAGCAATTTTTGTTTTTATACTTGTTTATTAATTGGTTGTATTGAATTTGAATTGCAATAAATTTATTTTGTATCAAATTTCAGTGCCTACAGCACAACCAGCTGCAACAACACCAGTTTTAGGTATACTCGCTTGTTCATTGCTTGAATTGAATTTGATAGATTAAATTCAATAATTACATGAATTGTAATAAATATATTTTGTATCATCTTGCAGCCACTACAGCACAAGCAGCTGTAACAACACCAGCTTTAGGTATACTTGATCGTTCATTGATTGAATTGAATTTGATTGAATACCTGTGCATACATACAATAATTTGTTTAATTGAAATAAATATATTTTGTATCATCTTGCAGACACTACAGCACAAGCAACTGAAACAACAACACCAGCTTTAGGTACCTCACACCTTATTTTTATTGCGATTAAATAATATTTTCATTAGTTGTACCACACACTTGGCTCTGTGAAATTGTTGCAATTGGCAAATCAAAGAGTGCTAGCTAGCTCTTTGTCCGATAAATGCCATATTCTTTATTTGGAATTAGGAATACAAAGTGCACTGATGGTGTTGGAAAATTTTAGAATAAATTATTAGAAATTATTTTACATGTCACTTTTGGCAATACTGTTTTCATGCTGAATATAATGCTTAAATTTGTTTACATGTTTCATTCGTAAATTGCAATAAAAAATTTCTTGTTTTAATCTGCAGCGAGTACAGCACAAACATATGCAACAACTACACCAGGTTCAGGTATACCTTACTTATTTACCATAAATTTTTAACAAACATTGAGCCAATATACACATAGTAGTTTACACGGATGAATTAGTATCTTGTGTAAATGACGTATACGCGTTAGATAATACTTTCTTTGGATGGTGCGTAATGAGCCATTGTTATTACAAGTTTTTGAGAGTACTACACAGTGAGTCATAAAATCGGGATCCCTTTGCCGTAGCTCATTACTCAGGTAAAAATGGTCGGATTGTAATGAAGTTTGGCACAAATATGGTGTAAAACATTGTATGAGCTATTTCACTTTTCTTTAAAATGTCCACCCGCAGCATCCGGGCATCAGGATTGCTGTGAAATTTAACACAAATGTATTCCAGTATGAATGACTTTTTGAAGTTTGATAAATTCAAATGTCACGCTACGAAATTTGAATTTTGGAGGTGACACTGCGTTAGAGCAATTGGCGCTCAATGCATTAATAGCGTGCATTGATGTGTCAGTGCGGAAATGGCGATTCCCAACTTCACGCGGGCAGTACTGCTGCGGGTGGACATTTTAAAGAAAAGTGAAATAGCTATTAGGTTTACAATGATTTACTCCATATCTGTGCCAAACTTCATTACAATCCGACCATTTTTAGCTGAGTAATGAGCTACGGCGAAAGGGATCCCGAACTTATGACTCACTGTGTACATCCGCGGCAAGCTGAGTTTTTTAATTTTATGTTTTTTTATACGAAACTTCATAAACATTCAATGAATAACAGAATCCGAGTTCGCGTATCCCGCATTCACGTGTGTACATTGATCGTTTTCCATTTTCTGGGAGTAAAACCACAAATCATGGAATTGCAAGCTGCACTGATGAAAAAAATCCAAATCAATTCAGTATTGAATAATGCTGTAGTTATTGATTCTGGAAATGGGACAACCCACAAGTCACGTGTCTGTCTTCGACTGTTAACCCATGAATGTCAGTCACTTTATTTAGCTAGTTCAATGTCCGATTTACCAAAAAACAAAATGGGGGAGGAGAGAGGGGGGAGGCGTTTTACTACGCACGATATGGGAGTCTGGCCACTGAAGTGGGAGGTTCAACAACCTTAGCTAACCCCCACGGCAAATCGAACACCGACCTAATTACACATATGTTAATTACAGGTATTTTACACACATTTTTCCCAAACCCGGTTCACGTCAAAGCTTTGCGAGAAAAATATCCCCAATTCAAACTCAACTTGGCGTGTTGGCAGATGTGATAACTTCGTTTTATGCTGCCCCTTGTGCGCACGCAACCACTGTTTATGCATTGTGCATGCACGCAGTACACAAAGGAAAGAAAAGCATTCTTGTCACTCGTGAAAAGAGCATGACTAACGCCAACTACGAAAGCATCAAAGATGGGAAGCGCTCTCTGCGCCACGGATAGGAACCAGTAACTGTAAAGAAGAAATGCAGTCGATAATTTCAGTCAGATGATTAATTTATAACATAACTATTTTTTAAAAGTCACTGTAGTGCTAATCACTATAGGACGCTGGCCACCTACTGATCAGTGGTTCTCTTGTCCGCGAGAGTATCGCCATACACCGGTTGGCGAACTCCGTTCCCCCAGTGTGTCCCTTGATTTGTGTGAAATCTCCCATTTGACACGTGCAGTGGAGGTTTGCCAAAAACGAGTTAAGAGTAAAAGTATACATACTAGTGATATACACAACCCACGGGAGTCCACATGCAGTATTTAACGCACCTATAAGCCATTGCAAATTTTTTGAACCCAAGACACGGTACATGGGAGACATTCGACCCCAAGAAACGAAATAGTCCCAAGGAAATCGCCCCGTCCCCAAGCCCAAAGAGATTGCGCTTGGGGAGGGGGTGATGGTATGGAGGGGAGAAGGCCGAGAAGCACACATTTTCCATCCTCCATGGTATGGTGAGTGGAGCTGTAGGCATGTACACGCCATGGAAAATAATGAAAAGTTATGCGATTTTCGATTTGAAATAACAGGATAACGGCACAAGCACTGCTTGGTGCGCTTGCTTGAAGAACCCGCCTCGGCTTTCCGGGCTCCCAGACCTAGCCCACGAATGATTAAATTTTCAACTGTTGCGTGTTGATTTAATAGCGGATGAACGAAACCTCTTTGATGTCACTTTTCTGCCAATTTTATCCAACCTATTATGTTGAAGGAAAGGCGGTGCCACCGTTACGTCACGTGCACGGTGTTCGAAACCATCCCACGAATGATTAAATTTTCAACTGTTGCGTGTTGATTTAACAGCTGATGAACGAAACCTCTTTGATGTCACTTTTCTGCCCAACCTATTATGTTGAATGAAAGGCGGTGTCACCGTTACGCCACGTGCCTGGTATTCGAAACCATCTGGGCATCAGTGGTTTAAAAAAAATGAAAGTTTTAGTATAGAGATCTCATTCCTCGTTAATGAAATGCGAGATTAGTTTCTTGTGGGTCGGTTTTTGAACTCGTGACCATGATTTTGGTCCAAATCCTTTTTCAAAAAAGCAACAATGCCTCGAGTCTCGCGCAAGATGATTATTTTTTTCACGTATAAAAAACGTTATTTTTAAACTTTAGTTCCAAATTTTTTGTCGTGAAAAAGTTCGCCCAGTTCAGAACGAACGCCCTGGAGTCAGGACTGGAACCGCTTGGGGGAACGCACCCGAAATTTGTAACCTGGCCAGTTGGCGTCATCAATTTGGGTTTACCCGTCGTCAGATGTTTTGCGGTACCGCTTGCTACATAGCCCCTGCTATCGCCCCGTTTCGATCGATAGCCGTTTGATGATCGGAAGCAGCCTGTCAAATTCCAATGGAATGGTAATTACACAAGTGTTAAATGCAAATCTAATTTAATTAGTTTATTGCATTGTACGAGTTCTACGGTATGTTTTGTTATTACATTTTATTCGTAGGATTAACATGTCATTCCTGCGCGTAACATACAGTGTGCCTAACTGTTTGATTTTGTTTCACTCAATTATAGTACATTTCATTGAATCGGTTGATTTTCAATTGAGTAACATACAGAGAGGCTGATGCCTTTGAGAACGACTTGTCGTAGCAGAGTCCGTATTGCAACCGGCTTCGGTGCTTCGGTGGTCGCGGGTTCGATTCCCTGCGCGGGATTTCATCAAGGAGTACCTGACGAAGATTTCATTGATTAAACTTATTCGATGTTATTGGCATAAAGTAAGTTTGACGTTGATGACAGAAAGACTGTGAAGATTGCGAAGTTTCATTCAGAAGTAGTGCGAATTTAAAATTATTCTTCTGTAATGCGAATTTAATACGAAACAATTAGCTACAGTTCCCAATAAGTAACAGCACCTGGTTAAATGTTTCCTTGACATTCGAACGCACACACGCCACTCACGCTTGTCAACTACCCACTGTTAATACAGTGTACTAGTTTTGACAAGGTGTGCCACGCCTTTAAGTGACTGCAGTCCACAAGTTCTTGCAATACCGTCATGATTCATAGGAACTTTATTGAAGTGATCGTAAACAAAGTTGTTTGATATGTAGCTCGGCGACGTCACCATGGCCTGTCGTTCATTCTTCAAAAGGGTTGATGGGCTGTCAAAGTCGTTTTTTATAAATAGTTATGCTCAGAAACAGTCTGTGAAGGGAAAGGGTCGAAGGTCACTTCTAATGGAAAGGCATGATGCTATTTTGTTTACTTAATTTTGGCACTTTTTACATTAAAATCGTGAGAAATATGTCGCTCCGGGACTGCAAAGGAATCGAACTCGAACACTGAAATTTTTTTAATTGTGAAGGGATGTGAGAAGTACAAAATTAAGGAACAACATACATATAAAATAGAGAGAACTTGATAAGGCTTGATAAAGTCAATAAGCGTTCATACTATTAAAATACACTTTTTGTGGTGCACCATAGAAAAGTAACAATTGCGATATACAAAATAGATGAGCAAAGATTCGAGCGGAACTTCGATAATCTGGGTAGCACCTCAAATAAAAAAATATCATAACAGCAATTTCCAAAAACTCAGATTGTCTCTGCATGCTACCTATTTCTGTTTTCAATTGTACACCGACTTGCGTTTTGCAAGTATACCGTACTATTCAGACTCTATATAAGTCCAAACCCTGGTGTAACTACATAATGTTATATCATTGTTATTTTTTTGTGGGGGGGAGATTCCTCACTGTAGTGAATATCACTATATGAGATTCTTTACTCCTAGTGTTGCTGTGGAAATACATGAGGGGCACATTTTTTGGATCGAATAAACAAGAGGCTGTGCCGGGAATCGAACCCGAAACCGCCTGCACTGCAGCATGTTGCCATACCCACTCATCTAGACTGTACGTTTGTAATCAAGTACGTACGTAAGTAATCATATAGGAGCACGTCAGATTTAACGTGGTTGGATGCAATGTCAAGGTCTCCTGGCAATTATTATTCGTAATTAACGAGCACCGGTAGGCGAACATAGAAAAGCATTAATCGCCTTATCCGCTGCACATCGAAACATTCGACTAAACAAAATGACGATTATTCTCCCTAGTTAACATAGCAAACTCAAAAACTACTGACGCTCCCTGGCGTAGTCTAATACTGGTACAACATTCCTGATCAATGTTCTGAGAGGATTGGCACTCTACACTATTTGTAATTCTTTGGATAATTGTATTTTCTTTTATCTAGGTCCTACTCAAATTAAATGCTTTGTGATGACCAGATGATCACGTTGTATGGCCGTCCATCTGCACAATGTTACCCAACAACACTCTTACCCAAAAATTTGCTCGGTTAATCGAAGTGATATATATTTCGCCAGCTGCTAAGGGTTCATTATTTATTTATTCCAATTTATATTTTCGAAAATTAAAGATTATTACGACGAATAAATTAAATGAAAAATACTGATTAAAATAAATAAAATATAGAATAGAAAATATTTAAAAAAAATTAAGAATAAATTGAATACAAAATCAAGTGAACATCGTCACAATTCATCTACTTCGGCCTACTGCGTTGACAAAAGTTTTACAGTAAGTAATCTACAGTATACCACTAAATTATGCACTTATCATTGCACTAGTTTTGCTAAAAATTGCTCATTATATATACATTTCTTATTGTACAACTATTCTCAAAAATACGAAGGAACAAATGAAAAGTTCACAAAATGTGTGTTCAGTGTGGGTTTGAAACGTTCAAAGTGTGGGATTTTAAACTGAAAAATATTTTTTTAAGGTCGAGGTGTGAAAAGTGTCAAAATACATATACTTTTTGCTTAAAAAAATTGGTAGAAGTACACAAAACGGGCGCTACGTAGCAAACGTCGCCCGGTGCGAAGACCGCATTTTGGTGCACGACCACTTTGCGCCAAGTTGCGTCATTTGCCTAACAAAAAATGGCTAAGTTACACGTTCAAGACATGAGCGACCTGAAAATACGGTGTCGAGTGGGGTGCGTAGCGAAACTG
>JAUJYS010006324.1:0-10409 GCA_033995665.1 Melogona broelemanni | reverse complement strand
CCTCACATATCTCCGTAGAGACACGAGGGTGCAGTATTCCTGTAGTGCACTAGGCGCTACGGTGAATTAAAAAAAAATAAAAAATCTAGAACATCGATGGAAAGGACGTACTTTAGTAAAACTAGTACTGTCAACCTCGGTTTTTCCATAATCGTTTAAATCGCGAACAACATTCAAAACGTAAAGGACGCCGTTTGACAATCTCGCCCCGGCTAGCGAATACACCCGAACCGCCCCCTCGGGGAATACGTCACGTTTGAAATTAAATTTATCCCACTTCGCGTGTAGGGTAGTTTAATGGCTACCGCGGGTGGCGTGGATATGTGTGTGTGCGTGCGTGCTTGTAGATGAGCTCGCCTGGTAACAATGGGCTGACGTCTGTTTCCACCATCACCACCAGTGAAAAATACCGAAAATGCCAGCTCTCCGTTATTTTTGTCGCCGCTCGTAAAAAGGCGATGAAAGAACCGTCGAGGTTCCTAAAGGCTGCGAGAACGGCCGCCATTTTGTGCCAATGGGGAGGATGAGGGTGATGGTGGGTGTGGTGGTGTGGTAGTGGCAATAAATAAATGAGCGCACGGGGAAATGGAGTGAGGGAGTTTGGCGCCCGTAAAGTTCATTTTTAATTTCCTTTTTCCACTGTGCCCGTTGGATATAGAGCTAGAGTGCGCAGTGGACCCTAGAAAGTGCAAAAACTCCTTTTCTTGGCCCGACTTCAATGTTTGCCCTCCATAGGCAACTTTTATTTCTTTGCACGAACGATCGGGGAACACTACAACCTATGGCAAACGTGCATGTCTAATTCAGTTCGCTCAAAGGATACCCAGGGAGCGCTTTAATCCCACGGCATGGGAACGATGTCTGCGAAGCTAAATGTTTGGAAAATTACGCAATAAAAGACATTTGCGACACAATTAGCCTTTCGCGACAAAAGCTCACCTTACTATACAGACGCACTGTATCGAAATATGTGGGAAATATCAGACGAAGTGTGAAAGCTCGTCATCGACGTGGTGACGTCACGCCTTCTTGAGAAGGACTATCTAAACCACAAACAGTGACGTCACGCCCATCGACAGGATCACCCACATGTTTTATGCGGCCATTTTAATTTGATGACGTCGCCAGCCAATCAATAGTTAATACTTTGCCAATAGTTACAGTCGATTATTTTTTAGCTTTTCAGGATGTTTATCTAACTTGGCAGCAGCCTGCCTTGAGACGTTTAACTCCAGAGTCCAGAGTACATACGGTATCCAATCCTGATCCACCTTCTAGGCTGGAACCATATTGTCCCACCAGCATCATCCATACCGTCCGCTAATGGATTCCACGTAGACATTGTTAACGGAGCGCAACTAACTGTTTCTCCTAGATGGCGTTTCCCCCATTATAATCTTATGTACGCACGTTATTATTATTATTAGAACAACTTTTTTTATATATCTAAACATTCGTGACAACTTCTTTTCATACGACCCACACTAGTTTTTTTTTTCTTTTTCGTATCGCTTCATTTTTTATGGCGTCATTTCACTACCCACGCTATATGGTCGAGGGGCGCGAGTTTCCTTGAATTATAATTCCGTATGAAAGGAAAGATAACGGTGGAAGAAAAGAAGTAGCGCGAAAAAAAAATGTCTCTAAAAGTCGGACGAGTTTTGTGTGCGAGCGTGTGTGTGTGTGCGTGTGTTTCAACTACGAGTGGATATCTCTTCCCAATCCCGGGGATTGTGTTAACAAAGACAAGAAAGTGTATCACGGTCAGGAGCGAAGAAAAACCAAAGGAAAAAAAGACAAATGAAATTATGGTTCGGAAAAAATGTTGCGTCATTTTTTGTGGCCTGTAAGAACGCGAATTGCTTTAAATTTACTCAGAAGCTGAGTCGTTCTTGACTTTCGAATTTTTTTCTTCTTAAAAATAGATCGTGAGTCTGTTATAAAGCATGCCACTGAAGGTGCAAACAACATGACTAAAAGAAACCTTAAAACGGCGATTGATTAAACCAATAAGTTTTAACTGAGAAATAAATTGCGATAATAAGTGATCATGCACATCAATGCTACAAGAGTTAAACAGAGATTTGCGAGAGTTTAAAACAATTGGTAGTCACGTTGAAATTCATCTCAGATGCAATAAGTTAAAATGTTCATAGGAGCCGTGTGCCGTGTATTCAAGTTTTCAGATGCAATAATTGAAAACTATTTAAAACTTAATGTTTTAACCTGTCGAAATACATGTAGGTTGCGGCCGAAATGATTCCAACATGAATGGACTGATGTCTGCTAGAATCAAATAGATTAACCTGACTTGATTGTTAACATACTGTAACAGCTGAATAAAGTGATCATTAGTTTTTGGGGCTTCTTGACGCCGAACCGTGAGCAAAAAGGCATTTCCACATTTTTTTGCGACGCTGTGTCGGTAGATCGCAATGCGCTATGCGGCTTAAAAAGAATTTCGACGTTTTGTTTTCTTTCCTCTCTTTCTCTCCCACTTCTCTCTATCTCTCCGCCCCCCTTTCTTTCTCTCTCTCTCTCTCTGAGTCGCTCTGTCGTTTCGTCCTGGATTTTTTTTACGACAGCAAATTTTACAGTTTAACTCTTGTGCCAGCAATGTCAGCCAAGCACTCGGCATTCTGTTTTTGCCTCCAAAGAAGTCAATTGTCACGCTCACAGGCTTTTGTGGGATCGAGTTGGCATCCGGGGCAGTAGACCAGGGTACATTCGAACACGGGGTATAGTAATCAACCATGTAATAAACTTAATTTGTCGGTGACAGCACACAAAATAATTTAAATATAGATAAATTGAATTGTTTAAAATAATTGCAATTTCTATTTAAAGAAAGGATCGCCTGAACAATTACAAATCGCTAAACTCGATCGAACCCGCCAGAAACACTTAAAAAAATTCACTTGAAAAAAATTGAAAACAAGCACCTACAAAGTGCACTCAAGCAACAATCATGCTATATTCTCACGAATTTAACGAAACCAACAACAGTTAAAAATGCTAAATGCCAGGTTTAGGAACTCGATGCACATGCACATGGAAGAGTTATACGGGGAGCCGTAATGCATTTACTGCCCAAGGTGATACTTTTTAAAGAACCGTCCCCCCCTCCGGCCTAGGCTGCAAACTTAGCGACAGTCTCTCGAAAAATAATGCGCGCTGCCGTTTTAATCCCCATTTCTGGCGCGGATCACGCCAGTCAACACCAGCTCGTCACCGTCTCCAAAAGCTCCACATTTTTAATGGCGTGTGTGTGTGTGTGTGTGTGCGTCTCTCTCTCTCTCGCCGACTCTCTCAAATGGCTCGACGTTTTTATCCAACCCCCTCCCCTCACACCCCATCTACCCCCACCCCTCTTTTTATCTTCTCCGCGGGATTACAACATTACCCCCCAGTCGTAAGATGAAACTATTTAATTGCAAATGCGACCATATAATCGTAGTCTCCGATTTTCCTTACCCCGGCGTCCCTCCCCACATCGACATCAACTCTTCCCCCTTTCTCCACCACCTCACCACTGCCACCACGACACAACGAAGATGCGATAGATTTTTATTCCGTCGAATCGAACTTTTACCGCCAACGTCCGTGGATATGTTTACGAGAGACAGTGACATTCGATAGTAGGGCACGATATCGAATATCGTCGCGTAGTCGACAATTGCACGATCGAACATCCTCTCGTGACCACATATAAGGATAATCGAAACCAATCTGATAACATATAGAGAATGAGCGATGATGGCAAAACCTTTTCTTAGTCTCACCCTGCAGGAGAAATTATTGCTCAGGAATTTTTCGGACGTGAAAAATATATATGCCTTGTACCTGTAAGTCGGCAAGTACACGTTGAAAGATGTATACCTAAGTATAAAGTTAGGCTAAGCAAAATCACAGGTTTGCTCCCTAGTAATATTTTGACAGGGACATTGTTAAGTGTCTTACCAACAGTTTAAAATAAGTACAGATAAGACATCATTATTTCTTATGGGTTTGGGATCTTTGGAGTCTTTGTATTTTGCCACTTGAAAAAAATTGTCATTTAGTAAACAGGATTTTTTCGTAAGTATTGCAGGTTTAGGAACTCTGTATATGATAAAAGTTCAGGTTTCAGTCAATCTTTCTGCCGCCTCATCACACGTACATTTATTTCATATGCCACCTGCGTGGGCGCCAGGTAAACACGAATGCCTTTCAAAAGCTCCCCCTGATGCTGTACCGCAATGCACGTATAGTCTTCAATGCGCTTTGACGCTTCAGCCGAATTCAAAAGAAAATTTGGTTCTGTCCGACTGCCACGCTGTTATGTAAACAATGTTGGCAATAGTTACAATTATTGACACTGTGTCATTTATCCTTTCACCAACTTTGACACGGTTAAGCCTCGAAGTTTAGGCATGGCTATCTGTCAAGCCAATTTGCCAGAAGCAGCCGAAAAAGAGGACCGGCTTTCGCCACTACTTTATTCACTTTTCGCGCGCGCCGTTCGCCGTACGGGCCCTCGAGTCGCCCGAACGCCACTCACGACTATAAATAGACGAGAATTGGCGCCCACCCGATCTTATATATATATTTATATGAAGTTTTCATCGGCAGTTTAATGGTATGCGCGTTTTCTCTCTCTCTCACTCACTCACTCACACTCGCTCTCTCAACCATTTCGTGATAAATTTTGTGGGCAATTTGCTTTATTCGGGCGAGGATTTGACTTGTCAACGTGTTGAGTGTCGTCGCATTGCTTACGTGCGTGGCGTGGATGGGGGACGGGGTGGATGGGTGGTGATGGTGGCACGTGAGATATACGAGGAGCGCGCCATGCTCGGATGGATGGAAACAGGCAGGATTGATGGAGGTCCCTCGTGCGGACGAGTCCATCCGCACAGTTAGTTGCTACGTGGAGGGGAGGAGGGGTGGTAGTGGTGGTGGTTGGGAAATGGCGACGCGGACGATGGCGGGGTGGCTTTTGGGTTGGTGGGAATGGCGGGGGACGAGGTCGTGCTTAAAGAGGAAGCTGTTCCAACTGCTCACTATTCCTCCTCTCTCCTCCCATGTGCGTGTACTGGGACCAGACATTTTCATTTTTGAGCACTGGTTCACACGGAAATTTCTATTAAGGACGGCAGAATTTTTTTCTTGTACCGGCGGGTGCTATCGTTATAAACAAATAATGCGTTCGAAATTATGTTAAATTTTTTCACCACGAATAGAAATCACCGCCGATATTTATTATCCCAAACAATGTGTATACCTGGATATTTGTTTCCTAATTATTGTCAGTAACTGTGACAAAGTCTATGGCAATGTCATGTTGCGACATGTCCGGGTTCGATTCCCGAAGCAGGCTCTCGTTTATTTGATCCCGGTTAATGAAAAAAATTGCACCTCGCTCAGTACTGAAGCACCACGAGGGATACCAAATCTCCAATACTGTAATTCGCGACAGCAACATTGTGATATCAACCCAACACAATGATGATGACCATGTGATGATAATGATTCACTATGATATGAACACCAAATTCATGAACTGTGAAGATCACATCAATACGAAAATGATATACCGTATTTACTTTTCAATAATATTAGTTCCCAATTTGGTCAAACCAATTTCTTTATGAAACACGGGGAAACTGCCTGGTATAAGTAGCAGCATAAACAAGCCGCCAATAACGTTATAATACTAAACACAATTAATAATCATTATGAAACTAGAAAGTTATAGGACCCGTTAGTTTAAATAGCTAAAAATTAAAAGTTCTTTCTCGACCAAAGAGAAAAGGAAACGACAACTTCTTGTGATTTATAGACGCTTTTAATAAATCTCATGAATTTCGTATAGTTGATATGTATATGTGTAGAACATTGAGTGTAAAAATAAGAGGTGGAATTATAAATACAAACAGTATGACATTTCCCGCGGGTCACGCGATTCTATCGTCCGAACAGCCGTTTTCGCGTCGCTTGCATCTTCCTCAGGACCCACAGTGAAAGTGTCACTTTTAACGTCTAATTTTGTATTTATTTTATAACGTTTAATTTTGTATTTATAATTCCACCTCTTATTTTTAAACTCAATATTCTACACATTTACATACCATCTCTGTAATGTGCTACGATATTCATTAGATTTATTAAATGCATCTATAATTCACAAGAAGTTGCCGTTTCCCTTTCTCTTTGGCCGAGAAAGAACTTTTAATTTTTTAACAATTAATAATATTGTTGATTCTAAATAACCCCCTATCCGAGCATGTAATAGCACTGATTTGGAGGAAGTAGTAATTTTGTGTTCCGTTTATGGTTTTGGGGTCTCGGGAGGATACACAGGGAAGCCCCGGAATAGAGCGAGAACCAAAGCTGCGCCGCGGCGCACGCGCGTTTCCGGGATGACACGGGTAACGAGATCTAGCTGTGCGCGCGCCCGTCATCTTTTTCGAGCTAATTAGGTGAAGGCGTGGCTCCGACTGAGTGGAGGAAATTAGTTTCATATCATTTTGTCGTCTTCGCCTCATCTTTTTTATTCAATTTAGTAAATTTTTAGCGCCGTCGTGCGCGCCATACCTTTTTCTCTCTCTTTCAGAAGACACACTCTCCTCCCCTTTCCTCCTGACCTTCCTCGAAAAACCGTCGCTGAAGCAAAATTAATTCAACGCAAAAAAAGAAAGAAAAAAATGTAGTGCACTTGCAAAACGACAGATCATGTGTATTTGAATGACCTAGATTCATCTCCAGTCTAAAATACGGATCATATTGCGAATATTCTAAAGGAATAATATCGTTTTCACATTTAAATGCAAATGCAAATCAAGTTCATAGACACAGATCAGATGACCACTCTTGTGTGTTAATTATTTAAAAGCAATTATAACTAGAAATTATCCAATAATTATCAAGAATTTAGAGAATAGTGACAATAAATTAATTCCGCTTGTTAACTCATACATTTCCCCATAAAAAAAAATTAATATTGACTGAATATGATATAAACAGTTTACATGCGTCGTAGAAAGAGAAAACTATCGAATAGAAGAAATCAACGTCAATAATTGAATTCCGAACTAGAAGGGAAACGGTTATTATAGTGGAAATTGTTTTAAAACATCTCTCCGAATTGTTGATAACAGTTCATTAGCCAACAATCAGGGGACGGTTTCAGTCAATATCGTATTTTGCCTTTCGAAGGTGCCAGGAGCACAACATGAAATTCAATTGACAAGTAATTATGAATTGGTTCAATGCTTATCTGAAAAATTCGTATAAGAATAAAGTGAATAGGTATTCAATTTTTACTGATAAATGGGCGTAATCTACGAGTATTTGGATTCGACAGTTTTGGCACATGCCTATAGTCGTTTACGTTCTAATTTCGCCTATATTATTTTACCAGATGAGATACAGGGGTTGGACAAAATAATGGAAACTGTTCTATAAGGTGCACAAACAGATGTGTTTCCATTATTTTGCCCAATCCCTGAATATACTCTCGTTCTAGAGTTCGTCAGACTCTTATTCGCCTTTATTTTCGGCGCTGTCCCGCAACATGATCCCCAATCGTTTAAACCCAGCAAAACCGGTTAGGTGGAACTTAACGTGGATCGTTTCACCGTGTAGACTCCACTCTAGTCTGAAGTTTCCAGTCCAGTAAGCATTCCAGTGTCCACTCGGGTACACTGGAGAGGGGGGAGGCTTGGTTCACAAGGATGTGTGTAGGGTGGCTACTCGATTCGCGTTTCTGTTAATAATGGTAGGCCTACTTATGTTGTATGTGTGTTGTGTTCGGGCGCATTGAGGCAAGTCGGGTCAGGCCGGTTTTCCGTCAAATTTGGCCAATTTCCGCCCCCATAGCTAATTGATGGCGTGTGACCGGGAACGCGTGCAAATTCATTGGGACGCGAAGAAGGAAAAGCTGGACCGGCGTCCGACGGCTAGCTCTACCCTTCGCTCCACTTCTCCTCTCACCACTCTCCTCCACCTCAATCACTGGCAATGTGACGTAAGATTCGTGTAGGTGAAGTTGCCCCGCCCTCAACCACCTAGGAATAGTTTGAACTTAAACAACCACAATAAATTATTACCAAACTACTTGTGCTAATTAGCAGAAATAAAATCCACTTCAAAAAATTAAATTGTCAGAAAATTAAAATTTTGAAGATATAGTTGTGAGTCAACTTAAACAGTGCTCCGAAATAATAATCCAAAATTATATTAGAAATTTTAATTTATGTGACAATTTTTGGGTTAGTGGATGAGGGTGGACCGTGTTTATGGACGTGTGTGAGTGAGCTCGCTGGTCGGCTTTGTTGCATCCGTGTCATATCCCCCCTCCTCCTCTCGTTCGCTTCGTAATTTTTCTTGTGGCTGGCGCTAAATGCTTTCTAATGATGGTTGGGGTGAGAGCCGCGACTGTGATGTTACGCTGGCGGTATATTTTGCCCTTGCGCCTACAGTGTCGGTGAAGGACAATAGTTGACTGGGCAAACTTGAATGGGAGAAATCGCGAGGGTGGACCATAATATCGTGTATATTTGGCTACTGCAGATTAATAAACGTGAAACTTGTGGGTAGAAACTAATTATTGCTTTTGTTAATTTTTACTGTGCTTGACACTTTGAATTGTACAGTTAAAAATTAACAATGAAGCTAGCCTTGGGCGACGACTAATAAATAATTGAGAATAAATAAAACAAATTGGAGGGAATCAGAAAACATTAAAGCTATTTCATTAGGTGACTATTTAAGTACCGTAATACCTAGTAATTCCAAAAATCAAAGAACTGGGTCTAATTTAAATATAATTTGCGTCAAACGCTGTTCAGTTATTTTTTTGAAAAAGACAAATATTTTTAGCGATAATACCAATCAATGCATAGCCAATTCAAGGCGAACAGCCCAATTTTTTTCCCAGGTCGCTTTCAAATATGAAGACGCCATTACCTATAGTGCACGGAATAATTATTTGGCATCACGGAGACCTGGTGGGCGTCCTCCAATCGGCACCCACCCCGCAATTAGTTCAAATTCACTCTAAAACTCTGGGATAAAATAAGAGCTTATTAAGAGGTCGAGCTTTCCCCTCAGGCGCGCTGGAGTTTTGTTGATGGCAACGAAAATGCCTGCGCACAATTTCTAGACACATTTTTTTATTGCGCCAAGCGTACAAGGCACACATTTCCATGCACGCACTAAATAGTAATTTCTCCCCGTGTAATGCGAGTGTGCGAAATCGCGTTGGCTTTGTTCGGCTTCAACAATGCGAGTAATTGCGTGGGTTATGCTAAAAGAACACGTATTTATAATGAAGGACACGGGGACAATTGAAATTAAGGACTACTAAAAAAAAGCCGAAGCAGACCTGCATATACTCGCTGCTGGATCTCAGTTTTGGCTACAACCATTTTTTTTTTTTAATCTCGCTTACACAAATGTATGCAAAGATAATACGTATAGGGTTTCATTGCTTCGCCTTTCTACGACAATAAATTAAAATAAATTTTTATATTAATGAAAGCTAAGCACTAGTTGCTGATATATTACTGAAGAAGTCGGCTGATCTAAACTGCTGATCTACACGTATGGCCTTAAAAATATATTTTATTAAAATTTCTGTTCTGCGGTTTTTATACAAACAAACTCTCGTTTATCAACAAACAAGTTGTAGCACGACGTTCTCTTTAAATCGCTAGTTGTTGAAATAAGTGAATGTTGGATTTTACGTTATGTTCACTGTATGCTAATTTACTTTGGTTGGATCGTCATGACACGCCCACGTTGCCCACGTCTCTTTGACATTAATTTTTCTAACGAGTACTAATTAGGAAGTTGTTATTGAAAATCTACGCATGCCCTATTGACGATGATGGCAAATGCATGTTGGTGGTGCGCATTGGTAATTTCGTCACGTGTAATTCTGGACACTAATCAAATTTAATTTGTTCCGTTTTGCAGGCTCAAACAACCCTGAGACGACGACAGGGTACACGAACAGTTACAGTACAGGTAAGAACCATACTTTTAAATCATCTTAAAACTCGCAATACTAATGTACCAGCTTGGTCACCAACTTTTACAAATTCTTGAGGCGAAACCAAGGTAACATGTGAAAAAGTCCAAATTACTGACGCCAAATAGTGAGTTTAACTAGTTTACAATTAAAAACGATTGCGCAATTTTTTTAAAAACATTTTTGACTAAGCAATTGCAAGCAGGCCCACCATGCCTGTAGTCGTCCATGACTTAAAATTTGGCATTTTAAAGTGACAAGGCGATGTCGTAAAAGGCGATGCCTGATGTCGCTTATATCGTTATAGATTTCTTCAAATAGTACGAACCGATGGCTCAGTGGGTATGGGGACATGCTACGAAACCAACGGTCCCGGGTTCGATTCCCGGCGCAG
>JAUJYS010006323.1:0-10410 GCA_033995665.1 Melogona broelemanni | reverse complement strand
TAAAATAATAGTCTACTATTATTTATATAAGAGAGTTCGCCAGACTCTGTTCGTCTTTATTTCGGCGCTGAACCGAACACTTCATTTTCATTTTAACTTAAGTTTATATTTTTTACACGTGTACGTGAATAGGCTTCGCAAATGCAAAGACTGTGAAATGCAGGATTTACTAAAACGAGGATGCTTGCCATTGATGAAATTAGATCGTACAATCATGGTTTATATTTTCTGTCAAAAGTCGTTGTACAAGTTTGTTTGGAATTGTTCACACCTTGGTCTCTTTAAGACCAAAATGTGAGCAGCGCAGTTTTCCTATTTAATCCAGCTGTAAAAGCGAACCATAAATGGCCAGCATTCATGAGCGAATGTTGTCCGACAATTTGCATAAACGAGAGGCGGTCACTGCATGACGTTAGCTCGAACTCCTGCCGTCATTGGCGCATTTGGAATTCGGAATTCGGTGCGTGGCGGCGGCCGCCATCTCTGTTGATCTAATAAAAAGCCTCAACTTCGTTCGGTCCGTGAGAGTAGTCGGGGGAAAACGTCCGACATTTTTAATTCACCGACAGAGTTCGACTATGCTATTCCCAGCAAATAAATGGGGTCATAGACGCCTCCGGGACACACATACGATGAGGCCGCAATGAAAACATGGCCGTCAGTAGGTTTAACTAATTTATTTCCATTTAGCACGAACGAGCTCGAAAATTGCACACAAATTTACAATGAACAAGTACGGGTCTTAACATCATTCATGAAGCAGATCAATGTACATAACTGTACAGCAACAATAAGCTATTGGTCTTGAATGTGGGATGAATATCGTCATCTTGACAGAAAATTAATTTCTCTATTCAGATTGTGGATAGGCGCGTTTTTTAATTGGTTGAACATTATTTTCTGCAGTTCTAACTGGAACAACCTTCGAATCTGATCTGAACGTATTGAGAATCTGTCTACTGTAAGTAGACAGATTCTCAATACTGCATCTCAATACTCAATACTGTACTGCAAGTAGCTTGCAGAAAAACTCTCGTTGAAGTCGCACACTTCTTTTTTTTGCACCAACAAAATGAATGTTGGCGTGTTTCAGCACTAAACAAGCATGGATTATTTGGCAGAATTTACGGCTTATCTTGTAACTTACGGCGACTGACATAAGCTTAATTGGTGGCACATGAACATGTAGCCAGCAAAAATGGAGAAATTAAAAAAATATCCTAGTTCCTCGTCATCGATTCTCCTGTCTCATGATACTTACTCCCCGAAAGACTGGAAGGCTTCACTTCGCCAATATTATCTTAAAAGATTAGCATCACAACGCAAAGAAATAGGTAAATTAACGGTAAAGAGAAGCGACGACTCACAACGTTCACACAGCACAGAAAACGCGTCAGCTTTATCAGATACATTATCTGCTGTCGCGTAGTCGACATCGCGCAATGTCGACGGCTGACAATCTTACTGACAAGTTTCAGCGATTAGAATCTGTCTAAGCAGTTTTCTTTTTCCAATGCGGAAGTAGAAAAAATATCTAGACCACCATTGCACTGTGATATAGAGTTGGAAAAACTTCATTTTTCTTTTTAGTTCAAGAGTCCTTCAGTCGCTGGAAATTCTCGGTGGGATTTTAGCTTTACAAGATATTCCACTATATGCCTTGAGTTTAATTCGCAACGCTTATACCCCTAGCAAAATGACCAAGCATACAATTTCTATTTTAGTCAAAGATGCCTGATCGAGGTGCGTTTAGACATTGACTGGATCGTATGCGACATCTTACAACTTTCTCCATTATTTCGTATTCGCAAATCTCAAACGGGATTTAAAATTTTTATATTTTCCAGGAGAGGATTCGTTTTGATTTCGGTAACGATATCTGTAATCAGGACAACAGCATACTGGAGCCTGCAATCTGCAAGCATAATTCGAGCTCGCGCGAAAAAAGACGCTTCGAAAAGGGTATTAACGTCACATTACTTATTGCACATTTCAAAAATAAAAGGTTTTGAAAAGCTTTTTTTTTTTTCGTCCTAAGCAGCGCTCACTAGAATGACTGATTCACGCGGCTGCCTGTTCGCCGAGAAAGGAAGTGTGGGAAAAATTGTCGTTTGCAGCTGAGCACTTCAGCACTTTTCGGTTCTTTTGTTTGTCCTAAAATTTTATTTTTCTAGCCGATTTTCTCGTGACACATTCGGGCGGAAATCCTTGGTATAGAAATTTTCAACAAAGGAAATTATTCATCACCAATGTTAGGTCTATCTACTTCTCCAAGAATAGATGCGTTAACCAATCGTCAGACAGATTAGTTTAGTTGAGCTTCGTCGCTCTATTTGAGCTACAACGCTCCAATGACGCTTTTTTAACGCTTTTGACGCGATTCATGATCGTGAAACGAAGCATCTAAAAATGGTAAGCGAGAAAAGAAATAAATAAAAATAAAAGTATGCCCAGATGAGCTCAACCTCATGGAATACAACTTAATTGGAATACATGGAATACAACAGCCTGTATACGCTTATCAAATAGGAACAACATGTGAATCAGAATAGGAAAATGATATTTTATAACTAAAGAAACTATGAACTTAGTCTTTTATGAACTCAATTGCATCGGTGTCTGAATCTGAGGAAGTTTCAGAATATGTTGATGCATGATCGTGAAACTATCGACGGTACTATTTGCTAATTAATTTATGGAATTATCATACGACCAACTGAGCGCCACAGTCATATCACAGTAGCTGGTAAAATACAGATTATACCGATCATAATGCCAAAATCATTTTTGAACAAGTCTCAAAAATCTGCTCGTATGAGCGTAAATCTAAAATTGAATATTCAGTAACCATATAAAATTTATTTCCACATGCTTCAGAAACCAAATAAAAGGAATCATCTCCATATGCTTCAGAAATTATGAAATGTATGTTCACGTGGCTGCATATACGATCTTGAAAATGCGCTAAGATCTATGTGCATGCATTCTAACCAAGACGGATTCGCCTTCCTTTCAAACTAATGTGACAGGTTTTTACAAAGCACGCCCCAGCTACCAAGGTACATAATAAATACAAGAGCTTCAAAATACTAGCACAATATACGAGTGTATTCACGGTACAGCACGAGCAGACAATTCGTCTTCTCAGCTTTATACCAATCTTTAAGAACGCCTTCCTTCGTCTACTCTACCGTGGATACGTCTTGGGAAAACGTAAAACAAATACACCTATACCACGTTCTCTTTCATAAATTATTTTTAGAAGCCGGTGCTTATGCGGGCGCTGCATAGTTGTCATTAATGCGTTAAATACCTCGGAGAGAGGCACCACCACCACCACCAGCAAGCAAGTAGAGTCGCGGGGGTTTCGGAATAGGCGATAAAGCATGTACAACATTATATGGAATTGTTAATCAAATAAGCTTTTACGTTTAGTGAAAAATTCGGTGCGACAGGCTTAGTGGCGATGTAAATTGGCTTAAACAAAAGCCGGGGCTTTATTGCCCGTAACACGGACATGGAGATTTGTTTGCCGTCGAGATTTTTTATAAACTTGTGTATTTGATAAGTGCTTCGGGTAACAAATACACTGTACTTAAGATTTTTGTTTTCCTTCTTTCATTTTTATTACACGTATAGTTGTTATTCTTACATATACCGGCAAATGCAGTGAAAATGAATTTGGTATTAGACACCCAATAAATTATTACATTTAATAATCGCTCCAGTAACTCAATAACGAGTTGTGGAATCATATTTTGTTAGGTCATAGTAGATGTTATGTTAATGTTGTCTAGCAATAGGCCACATAACACATATCGCCATAGCGACACGAGGGGTAGTAATCCTGTAGTGATATATGAAATTAGTTATTACCAATATCTAATTTCATAATGTGATTTCTTATTTCCATGAATCCAGAACTTAATATTATATAGTTACATAATTAATTATAAAAAGTAATTTGTCCTTGCTTTTTCAGATGCTATTAACTTTTGTGTCTAAAAAAAACATATTTAAATTTTTTGACAGGAGTCCCACAATTTGCCTGCGGCATTTTCTCATTATCTCGTGCGCCTTGATAAATTGATCAACTCTTTGATTTAAGTTGATCAAATGTTGGCCGTTATTGGCAAGGCTACTAAAAATCATACACATGCATGACAGTGCGCTGACATGTATTATACAAATTGTGTTCTTGTTTTTTATGTGTTCCAGTTATCGTCGTTTGTGCCTCGCCCGACACTGTCCGAAATATTTTGCTAGCTGCCGAAGAATTGAAGATGATTGATTCTGGTGAATATGTATTTTTTAACGTCGAACTGTTTGGCAGGTAAGGCCCACTAGGCGTCGTCGCAAACTTATGAACGATCACGAGTGACTTGCTGTGTGAAATTGCATTGGGCTAGCACTAGCTATTCGGCAAAGAATTGCCGAACTCATGCTGGAATGACCCGTGGTTTCGTGCAGCGGTGGCGAATGATTGGTGTATAGTGTGCGGCTACGCCAACCCTACATAAACTATCTTTTAATGTCCATCTATAGAAAAGCTTTATATAATTTAAAACGTCTGCTAGGTTCGTATTAGTTTTAACCATTGGCCCCCCTAAAAGGGGCTGCTTGCGGGTATATATTGTAATTGTAACGTCGTTATTAAAAATGTGTTTGAACTTTCTGGATAGTAATTGTTTAAGTAAAGTAAAAAATCACATAAATTAAAAACTTTAAGAAACAAGTTCGTCCAGATTGTTTGAAAGCTCATGAAAAACAGATTGGATTGAGATTTAGACAAAATTTAAATAAGTTTAACCAATAACGCAACAATTTTTGGTCAATCAATAACTATGCATTTAACATAATCGTTTAAATTTTTTTCGTGTGATCAGCATTTGAAATATCGTGAAAAAAATTGTTCTTTTATATTTCGAAAAAATGGTGCACGAAATATTTTGCATAAACTAATTTATTTCGATAACATAATTTGCCCCTCTGACACTGTCACATCAGCACGAGGGGAACAGGATGTCACTTGCGCAATTCCCAACAATTTTGTCAAAAATATGTTTAATGCCATTAATAAATTATATTGCATATTTAATTACGTATTACCGATAATCTAGCCGCAAATTATTACATCGTCAGTCGAAATTACCTAATCTCATTGGTTCATGAGCCATTAAGGATTCGGTTTAGTTGTTAAAAATAAATTTTTATTCCAGCAACACGGACAATCACTATCCGTGGCGACGCGAGAGCGACAGTGATGAGGACAACACCAGAGCCAAAAAAGCGTACACAGCGCTCCTAACGGTGGCGGCCCGAACCCCAACCACTCAGGAATACAAGAACTTCTCCGACAAAGTGAAGTACATCGCCAAAGAAGAGTTCGGCTTTGATTTTGGAAACGAAACCGTAAGATGATTCAGCCACTAAAAATTCGACTAAATTCGCGCCCTATCGATCGAAACATGACCAGCTATTTTCGAAAGTGCAACAATCCCCGTATTCGTATAATTATTTTTACCGAACGGGTTTCATGTTCGGGCTACACACTAATCTACGTTCAATTGGTGCCCGTCAGCAGAGATTAGAGTGCGTTAAAACATAAACAACGCGATTAATGGGTATTTTTTTTATTCCTTCAGGTGAATACATTCATTACGGCTTTCTACGAAGCCGTGTGGCTGTACGCGATCGCTCTGAATGAAACGCTGGAAGAGGGATCCAATATCACTGATGGAGCGATGATTACCAGCAAAATGTGGAATCGAACCTTCATTGGTAATAAATACTTCAAAGCGCTAATTATTTCGGTGATGTCACAGAGGTGGGGGGGAGGAGAAGGATTAGTAACGATCGTGCTTTGTAAATAAATAACAGACAATGTTAGTTTTAAGGGAACATCGTTATTGCCTTTTTCAAATTATTTTTGCAAGTGTAATGCTGTTTCATTTACTATTTTTTATGGGAACAAGTTAGTCAAGGCGCTTTAGAACTAAGTTTTCTTCAATTTAATTACGTTCTCACATTAGTGAAAGCGCTTTTATCATTTAACGTTTTTTTGTAAAACTTGTAAAACTTGGGTCCCGGATATCCCAAAAGTTTATCTATAAATAAACAATAAATAACAAAATACATAAATATAAAATAACAATAACAGATGAATAAAATTATTTTCCATCGGGCATTTAAAATAAATGTAAGTTAATTTGATATTTAAAAATAAATTTTCATTTATCTTTTAAATGTCCGATAGTAAGGCAATTATATACATCAATTAACATTAATAACTGTCTTACTATCGGCCATTTAGAAAATAAATAAAAGTTTCTGTTATTTATTCGACATTTATCTCTGCGTGTTCCCTAACTTTTCATTTCAATTACTATACGACAGCACCAGACACAAAAAAAATGCTTTCAATCCAGTACTTCCATTATCACGCGAGAAAACGCGATGCCTTTCACTTTTCAAACTGCATGTGCTCCGGGCATGATATAACCGTCAACAAATCGCACCTGGCAAAATTAAAGACACGACAGCGCGACCAGTGTTGCCTGGTGAACAGGGCTGTCGCGAACCAGAATCGATTCGACTAATAACCAACGATACCATGAACGCATGCACGCGCATATAGCGGCTATAGTTACTGTGTAGCAGGCGCCGACTGTTCACACAGCAGAATCGATTGTAATTATCATCATAGATTAGAGGTACAGAGGCGCGTGTACTCGGGCGCTAATGCTTTTATCGAGAGAAATTATGACATTATGAGAGCGCTGGCGTTACACTCGAGGGGCGATATACAAGGCCTTGCACGATAACCCGACACGTGGGTTGCTGCTACACGTGACTAATGGGAGTTTGTGGAGACAGTTGAGATAAATCGCGTTACCGGCTATGGGCTAAACCGATTCAATAAACTAGGTTAGCATTGCTATGCAATATAATGGCATTTGGCGCGGTCGGGTACACGCGAAATCGCGTTGCTCAACACTATACTCAGCGACAACTTAAGAAAACTCGATTTATTGAGGTGGGTTCTCGGTCGAAGTTACGCAAAGAATATTCAGCAGTTATGCCATCGTCTACATGAAATTGTGGGAGATTATCAGTCAAGCGTTTGTGGTAGCAGAATTTTTTTCAAGGCACACCCATGCCTTTTTCGTATAGCTCCAATAACTTTTCATAAGCCTCAAAACTTATGCAATAGATGTAATAGATGTTGTTAAGTCCTTCGTGTCGTCTCCGGACCCCTACCCTCAATCCCCCGACACCTGGTGACTTCAGGGAGCAGAAGGTCCCTGAGTTTTCTTGGCAGAATACAGTGGTGGTTTGCCATTGCCTTCCCCCGCGCAGTACCACGAGCCAATCAAACGATCGGCTGCGCTGGGAATCGAACCCAGATCCGCATGCGAGCACGCTACCTCTCGGCCACAGCGTACGGACTTATTTAGTGCTATAAAAAATACGAGATTCAATTATGCTTTCCTCTCCTTCTAATTTGACATTTCCATGCCCTACACATCAGTGATTAGAATCTTTTAGTAATGGAACACAGTTTGGCAAATGGCCCACGGTTTGTCAATGACGTGTTGATAGTGATTGCTTACCGATTAGGGGCAGCATAAATTGTTTTATGCCACTCGCAATAAAGTGCGCTGGTCTCCCAGGGCCAGATATTTTAATGCCAATGAACTTAGTTGATATTTCCGCTTCCTAACTACAAGAATTATTTATTCTAAAAGCGTCAGGGAGCTTCGGTTGAATAATCAATCATCTTTCAATGCAGAGCGCATTTGCCAGTTCATTGAATGCACTTGTTCAATAAACTTAAGCGCGTAATCTTACACTCGTCGTTTATCCAATTAGTATTTTTGTTTTGAGCGCCAGCCTCGCACATGATTGATGGCCACGCTTTTATTTCGTTTGCAGGTATTACGGGCAACGTCAGTATCGATGAAAATGGAGATAGAAATGCCGACTATTCCCTCTTGGATATGGATCCAGAAACGGGTAAATTTGAAGTAAGATTATTGCATTTATATTTGAATGTCTGTATCAAAAGTATTCGTATCCTACATTCGCTTCTCATTGGTGCGCACCAAAGACATTAAGATAAATACATTTAAATTCAATATAAAGATTAAAGGAAAATATGTTACCACACTACATGATGCAAGGCATATCTGCCAGGTGGAGTATTTATATGTATATTGTAGCTCATCTATCGCCATCTGATCAGTCAGAGCGATGAAAAGATTCAACTACATGTATTTCGTCAAAATTTCAATTGAATCGCAAATATTGATTTCTTAGAAGCATTCATGTAGTTTATTTCTATTTGAACTAATAATGTGAGAAAATCCTTGGCCAAAAAGGTGAAGACGTCATCATTCCTTTTGTTCAAGGATTTTAAAAAATTATTTGTTCAAACATAGCGGCTCCCAAGACACTAAAATATGTAATTTCTAGTTGGCACCTACTCGTACACAACAGTTCCTAACATTGATAATACAGTATTAGCCCTGTAACAATTTGATAACAATTTGACTTCTGTATAAAACAGTAACATTAGATAATTGACGTCATAAGTGATAAATAACAAACTTGTTAAGTTAAAATATCTTTGAGTTATTTGTTGCTTAAAATTTTAAAAAGAGTGCTACGAGAAATGTCAAGCAAAATTAAGCGCTCTCAGCATTTAACTGTTGGCACGACAATTAAGACATTCTACTTTAAAACTGATAGCACAGATCATTCCGCGAGCATTTCCTCTTTAACTCTAGTTTTTTGCGCTACCTTCAACTAACACCAGAGGTTCACTCAATTTAACATCACCGTAAAGTGAATTTCCTGCTTCTTATATCATGCACTTCTTGGAAATTCGGATGACACAATTGCGCTTCGGTTGCATGACATTCGTATATGGTCCAACGGATTCGCCAGTTTCAAGAATCGTTTTCACACACGGTCGTAGCACTCTCGCTATATACGAGGCACAACGCTTCCGGGAAGGAACTCATATTTTTTTTATCCAACTTAGTCGATCGGCCAGTGTCAATAAAGACATCGATAACACGTTCTGCACTATATCCTGGCAAACTTAATTTCATCGTAGGCCAGAGAGCCCATTCAGTCAGCGACAAGAATGAAGGAGCTATGACTCGTTTGCGCATGCGCAGACGCGTGATAGTCTCATTTCCAGTTAATGTCCGCAGCGCCATCTCGTGAGTGTCTATTGCGCCTGCAGTGAACTGTCTATATAAGAGGCGTTCACAAATTTAATTTCATACTTATTACAAAAACAGACGAATTTTAAATTTCTTCTGGGATTCCATTTTTATATGGAAGCTGTTATGTTAGTCTCGATGCACTCGAGCAGGCACTAGACTTTTTTTTAGTGCAATAGCGCTTGCAAGAAATATAGCGAAATGATCGTAAGAATAGAGATTGGGATGGAAACGACCTCAAATTCTGAGAGATGAACGATAGCTGCTCATTTTCTTTTAATCTGCAAATGGAAACAAAACTTTTTCGCTGATCTAATTATAGATTTGCATAGAAAATACTAGTTTAATTTCACTCACGTGTCTATCTCTAAAGGTTTCGAAAATAATGTGTTGTGTGTGGGCCGTGTGGCAAAATGACGCTTGCGCGAGCGTGGAAAAAAAAAATAACCTGCCACAAATCCTACTTTCAAGCACGGGGGCGATGATTCGAATACATTACGACTAAACGGAGTGATACTCAATTTGAATTAATCGTATTAGCGCATTTGGCAGGTCTTTGCACTTCTGCGCCCGTCGGAATTAATCGAATCAAAATGAGCATAGAGTGACGTAAATGTCACGTTCGTCATTTTCTGTCTGTGCAGGACTGTATTTTCATAGATATCTTGTTGAACCCCTTACGGAAAAAAAGCCTAATGACGCTAAAGTTTTACTTATTAATTCACCATGTTTTTAGTAACGCTTTATGGCTGTAAAATATCATTGTGCACCATTTCAGCGATTTAATTAATAAATGCTTGTATGGCTTTTCTCTCGTGAAAACTAGGAGGTTAATTGCATATCCCTGTAGCTATTAATGCTAATAGGTTTATAATTAGGCTAGTAAATCACCTAAGGCGTTAGGGTACACGGTTTGAAATGACGCTTCATTTTAGCTACACGTTGCGTAGCGATCTGCCATAGATGCCGTGAAATCACTCATTTTACACAATTTTTGTCCCGATGTTTAAATTGTTAATAGAGACGCGTTAATATTTCAATTTCAGTATTAATATTCGTAAAGGCAACTTCTTGCATGGAAAAATTTATTCTTGAAATAAAAAAAAGTACGAACCGATGGCTCAGTGGGTATGGGGACATGCTACGAAGCCAACGGTCCCGGGTTCGATTCCCGGCG
>JAUJYS010006322.1:0-10410 GCA_033995665.1 Melogona broelemanni | reverse complement strand
GGAACGGGAACTGGTTCCTTTTTTCATCGGAGGAACGGGAACGGGAACTGGTTCCTTTTCAAAAGGAACGAACCCAATTTTCCGATCAGAATACACCTAACTAGTGTATTGTTTCCCGAAGGTCAATTAGCTAGAATTGTTTTTGTTTTTAGAATGTTATAGTACCTTCATGGGGTTTACGAAGCCTAGAAACACTGTTGGATATAAACGGAAAGGAAGAGTTCCTTACCTAGGAACTTGTTTCTTATTTGAGGAACTTAGTTACCTAGGTTTCTTTCCAATTTTTTAAAAACTTTTTAAGAAACTTTTTAAGAAGGAGTTAGGTTAATTTGAACCTATTTAAGTCCTTATTTTTAATTTACAGCAATAGACAATAGCGAGCAAGTTTTAAAATATTTTAATTTTTATAACCTAACAATAAAAAGTCCAGTACAGGGTGCGGCGGGAAATTAAGTTTCTTTTCCCAGGAAGAAACGTTAGGAAATAACTTTCAATTTTCAAAGAGTACAATCTTTCAATTTGTGTCGGCAGCGAAACAATTTTACAGCATCGGAAAATGCTAAAGATTTTGATCTGTGTCCTCAAATCTGAATATGCCCTTTGGATCAGTTCCCGCAAATGTTCATTTGGCGTCTTCATGAACGTAATTACAAATTTTCGTGAACATCACTTGGCTTCGGCTGGCTCCTCTGCTCTGATCTTCTCTGCGAAATCTTTCGCGAAAACAAGATAAAGTTTTGTATTCACCTGGGGGTCTGAGGAGGATAGGACAAAACAACCGCCACATGTGCACATGTTTGTCATTGGCAATATTGTGATCAAAGCAAATGAAATTGCAACATATATTCTTGTATGCTGTCACTCGGCAAAACCGATCCCAGTTGCCTAATTTCTGTTGAACTGACACCAAAACAAAGTCACAACGGATTTTATCAGCGAGAGGGACGAGGTCCGGTGCAGCGCCGGAAGAGAGACGAACTGAGTTTTGGCAAAACTCACGGAATAAAACAGCAAACGAGAATCCCAGTTATACAACGAGGGCCTAGGCCTAAGTGGCACAATGAAATACTAGTCTACTGTTCAGGAAGAACCGACAACTGTGGACGACAGGCACCGACAGTACAAAAAATATACAAAATGATGCCTGCCTGGTGCCTGTCGTCCACATTTTAACAAAAAAATCAAAATATATTTTTTTTAAATTATAATAAAAAATATTGAATTGTTGTGCGTGTTTAACGCCATCGTTGGGCGGGCCAAAGGTTGGCAACCGTTTTGCCGACGTACCCCCGTATGTAATTCCGTAATGATGATATAATAACAGGATACACTCTTGCGCGATGACGAGTTATTAGACGATTTATATGTTATCGTATAATCGGCTTTTGTGTTTGGCTTGGGCGTATACAGTGTTGGGTTCGTTCCTTTTGAAAAGGAACCAGTTCCCGTTCCCGTTCCAGCGATGAAAAAAGGAACCAGTTCCCATTCCCGTTCTTCAAAAAAAAAAAGGAACCTAAGCGTTCCTACGTTCCTTTTCAAAAAGAACCAGTTCCTTTTGCGTTCCTTCAATATTTAAAGAAATCGAATGATGACGTCACGGAGTTGCACGTGCGCGATGCCAATGCATAAAGAAAAGAAAGACCAACATGTGTGCCAAATTTTACGTGAATAACTTAAAGATTTGCAATTTTAGGATCAATTTTTAATCGAAACGTGTTTTTTTTAGGAAAAGTGCGCTTTTAGAGAATGAAGGTTATTTGAACAAGGAACGCTGTAACCAGAGAAGGAATCCCCGTTTCAGTTCCTCAAAAAAAAGGAACCAGTTTCCGTTCCAGTTCCTACAGAAATAAAAGGAACCTAGGCGTTCCTCCGTTCCTCAAAAAAGGAAACAGTTCCTAGGAACGGGAACTTTCCGTTCCGTTCCTACCCAACTCTGGGCGTTTACGAACGTGCCACTCTCACTGCGAAGTTGTTTCTAATTGTACCATAAAATGTGTTGCACTCAGAGCAGTTGATCAAATTATGAACCGGCGCTTATTTTGAGTTGACTGACAAAACAACCATTCATCATGTGTCCATCTGCGTGATAAATAATGATGCCAGATTGTCAAGCGTAATTGAAAACGTCCAAACAGTTTAGGAACACAATATGCTGGCCATAAAATGTTTTTTTCCCCATCATTGATCAGTTGCGCTTTAACTAAATCAACGTGAAAAGAAATTTTGCTTCCATGTGTGAACACATATTTATAAGTAACATGAAATTAAAACTTTCTCCGCAAATCATACTAATTTAAAAATAAGTAAACAATAATATTTATCAATTAATTGCTTAATTAAAATGAAAATAAGACCGTAAGAATTACTGCAAACTTTACTCTTTTGACCTGCTACATACTGTATTTTATCAAATTTCTGTAATTACATCGCTCGATTGTTCGGTTGTTGTTCTCGTTGGTCGTGATCGCTTATTTTATAAGGTTTCTGATTAGGTGCAATAAATGAGTTTGAATGAAAAACATCATGCAATTTATTTTGTTTCGATTATAAATGCGTTTTTAATTTATATACAATCGTAATACTACTACATAAGCTATATATCGGACTTGATCGGACTATCATTGGTTTTATTTACGAAAAATCAGTTTTTCTCAATTACAAAAATAATACAAAATAAAATAAGTAAGCCTAGACCAAGGCTGGAGACGGCAAACTTATTTTATTTTGTATCATCATACGGCTCCTAAGGATGCTTTTTATTACAAAAATAATAACACAATATGTTTTAATATTAGTAGCTAATTCAATGTAAACACGGAGAAATTGGTACCACGTAAAGAGTATATTAGAATTTTTAAATAATTATTTTATATACTGTAGTTGCAAAAAAAAAAAACTTTAACGAAAAACGAATAACAACTTTACTCGCTGGGAGTGCTCCGTAGCATAAGTATAATTTTAATTGTTTACGTCACCAATCGTCGGGTCGTACCAGTTATTTGACTGCCATGACGTACATGTACGTGTGAGTTTCCTGTGACATTAATTCTGAGTCGCATTCTCAACAATATTTATTTTCATTTCTTGCAGATGTCATTAATTCCTTGACATTCGCCCAGCCAAACGGCAACGTCAACGAATGTCCACGCATAAACGAGGACATAATCCGAAGCTGTCCGTTAGCCAGTGCGTCAACGCCGCCTGTCGATCGCTCTCACCATCGACGGCCAGCGCTCGAATGTAGCGGAGTCGTTCAGCTACCCTCCAGTCAAGCCTCGTGCCGACTGCCTGAAGCGGATAGCTATTTTTCGCTCCCCGATTGGGCGGACGTGTCGCCATCTGGCGTCGCGATCGAATTTGAATCAGACTCGCTGTCGGTGGGATTACCTGCCACAAGCGAGACATTCGTCGTTAAAGACGCATCAGAATTGCAGGTAAAATCATTCATTGTTTGTTCATTATATTCTCCGCTTACTTTTGAGGTCATAAATATTCTCAAATAAATGCAACGGTAAAAATAAAATATAATAAAAAGTAATCACTCGTACAAAAGGTCAAAAGCATCAAGGAATTATCTTAAAGAATACCGCATTTGGAAAAATATTAGTATCTTGTAAACTAGATTGTTTTTATTATTATGACATGGTGTGCTAGCTCAAAATATGTGGTTCTAGAGAGTATATGAGTTCTAGTACTACTTATAAAATGTGTTAGATTTATAAAATCAAATGCATGTATTTCAATATAACATACAACAGTTCAATGAAGTTCAATGGTTATTGAAATGATTTTTCTTGAAATTACTGATATCGGTCAGTTACTGATATCGGTCAATGATAAATGCATGTCCGAGTGGATAGTTGTTCATAGTAATTTTGTAAATAATTGTTTTTAAAAATTGATTGCAAATTAAAATAAATAAATGTCAAATTTCTCAATTTCTCCGATCAAATTTCTATTGGAACTTGGATAACTCAGACGTAAACGAAATTAAAATAACCATTTTGCAAATAAAATAAGTCAAGTTTAAAATACGCAAACAACAATTTTAAAGCTCATTGCAAGCTTTAAAAAATAAAAATAATTTTAAAACTCATGGCAAAGTAAAATTTATACATTTTAAGTTTTACAAAATGTAAATAATAATTTCAAAACGCATTGCAAAATAAAACATATCATTTTTATGTTTTACAAAATGCAAATATTAATTTTAAAACTCATTGCAAATTTAAAAATATATATATTTTTTAAAATCAAATTTATCTTTCAAATTTTGTCCAAGAATTCAGAAGACAGCCACAGTAGAATCCAAGAAATGGTGTCCAAGCCGGGCGTGAAGTCATCGTCCTCCTCCTCCGACGAAGAATGTGACGACAGCGAGGAGGAATATACCGAGACTGACGCCGACATCGAGAGCTCCAAAGCCTCCTCCAAAGAAAACTCCAAGAAAACCACCGACAAAGACGAAACCTCCAGCGAGGAAGAAGATGAAGATGAGGATGACAGCGAAGAGGAATCGGAGGACGACGAACCCAACCCGAAAGACGAGATCCCCCGTCCCGCCACCATGAGCGGCGTCATCATGGAAGAAGATGAATCCGCCGACGACTTGGCCAATGAAGCCGCTGAAGGCAAGAAAATCCTCTGGACCCCCCAGTTCTCCGGCAGCGTCAAGGACCGGATAAAGGACATCGAGTCTACCCAGGTGGTAACCACGCCCACACTCAGCCGCAGCAACTCCAAAGGATCGTTTCCGGTCACCTCAAAACCGACCGTCACTCCTGGATCCGACAAGCCCGGCCTCCTACAACCGACTCCCGCTAGGAGCGGCCGCACCAGCCCGGTTGGTGAGTGGTTCAAAGCCGTGGTGAGCAAGCCCTACGAGCCGCACCTTGGCTTCCCGCGACTGTGTCGCAGCAAGACCATGCCATCTGTCTTCGGACAGAGTAACTTTGCGTCCAGTTTCGAGCGTCGTGAAACACCATCAGCCAAGACAAGCGTTGATCGTGAAATGCGACCAACAGGCAGTGCAGATGTCGCTGGCGATGGCAAGGCTGATAGCCGGCCACCATGGGTGTCCCAACGCAAAATCAAACAGATGGTGGAGTCAGGAACGCCGTGGTGGGCTCGAGCCAAGTCCATCGATGCTGGAGAACGAATCGTTGTACCTGCTCGTTCTGTATCCATGAACCGCAAGAGTTCCGTTCCTCACGTGCCATGGTGCGTGGCACCCAAGTCGGTTACCAATTCCCCCGCTGCCCGTACCTTCGTGCAACAACCAGTGGCGCCCTCGCCCGTCAGCCCTAAATCAGCTTTTCGTCCACCCGCCAAGAAATTGACACCGGTGACCACGCCCCCCGCCACCAAGAAGACGCCATCCTCTGAGGTGGCCAAGCTGGTGGAAACCCAGATCATCCACTACCCGAAGGCTACGCTGCCCACCTTCGAGAAAGTACCCGAGACCCATAAACTGACTGAACCATCCGTTCCGGATCCCAAGGCAAAGGCCAGGGAGGTGCTAGTCAAGAAGGTGCCATCGTCACCACCTGTCACATCACCAGATACTGTCCGTGACTTATCACCCAAATCAAATAGCAAGGAAAAGACCTCGAGTGACCTGTTGAAGTTCGCAGTGAGACCAGTGAAGCAGCAAGTTCACCTGACTGATGTCGAGGCTTTCTCGTCGTCAGACCTCTCCTCGCCGGATATCAGTTCACCCGTGCCGCAGGAACTGATGATCCCGCCACCTCTGCCTCTCGACAATCTCAATGGCTTCACTCCATCAGTGGTACCAGCATCCCCTGAAATCCACCGGGTGCAGAGCCTGGCTAAAGAGTTCGAGCCACCATCAGTTCCCCTCACCCACAACATGTGTCACAAGGCTGAAGGGGGCGCTGCAGTCTTCAGGCTACAGAAGAAGTTCAACCGGGCTCAGTCGTTCGAATCTCCCGTCCCGAAGCAGCAGCAGCAGCATCAACCACCACCATCCAACCAAAAAGAATTGAAGATTCCGCCGCCCCTGTCACTGGAGAATCTCAACGGCATGGGCACCTCTCCCAAGAAGGGAAAGACAGCTTCATCAGCCGGAACTATCAGTGTCCGCTCGGAATTTCTGGCCAAAAAATCACCAGAACAACCGAAGGGATCAGCCCTACCGTTCGCCAGGGACACCCACGTGACTCATGGCATTGTGGCCTCCCGGCTTCAGGATCACGTCAAGCGAGCCACATCTCCCGTTGAAAATCACCATCATCAGAATCACGTCAATCACATCCCGCATAGTAGGACGTCCCAGTCGCCTCAGTCGGGCGGTAACCAAATCGTGGACTCGTTCTTCTCCAAGTTGGGTAAGACGGCGGAGAGTCTTCAGCCGCCGACGGGCTTCCAGAAGCGGCCGCCGTCGCCGGTTCGACCGACGTTCGATTTCTTCAACGGCGGGTCCGGGGGTCCCAAACAGCAGATGCGGGATTTCCACGGAGCGTCGTCGCCTTCGGATACCAAACACTTTCCCGTCATTCGGAAGGATAACTCCAACCATGATGTGCCAAACAGTCTCTTCCACTCCTCTTCTCTTGGTGGGCGGCAATCTCCGATGTCGATGAAGAAAGATGAAAAGTTGGCGGAATTGAGGATGCGGTATCCGTTTATCAATCCAGGTATGCCGTCATTTATATATCTATTAATATCCGCATCCACTTGAAATATTCACCACTGTGATGTTGAAGTATTAAGATTCTTGCCTCTTTGGAAATTTTAATATGGGAAGAATTAATATTTTTTATCTCAATTTAATTGTCAAGTTTTAAATGGATCTGGATTTTTTTTGTTCTAAAGGTTGAATATGTGTATATAAAATCTAAAACATTAACGAATTAACGAAATTATGAATAATAATATTGATGCTTTACATCATAAGGAGCGGACGATCCCGGGTTCGATTCCCGGCGCAGGCTTTCGTTTATTCGTTAGCCCGGGGTACTGGCGTCACCCCTGAGCTTTCATTAGGGAGTCCAGAGCTTAGGGGTGGATCCTGCAGCCTGACTATTCCAGCTGCTATTCCCCTTCCCTTCCGTGCCCCTCACACATCTCCATAGAGATAGGAGGGTGCAGTAATCTTATTCAATAAATAAAAAAATAATAAAACAATCGATTGTTTAGCCGTCGATTGTTACAATCGATTGTTAGCAATCGATACATTCGGCCACCCCTATTTATTTGCGATAAGCCATTACTAAATTAAGTTAAATCTAATTGTAGTAAGCCTCAAACAAACATAAGTCTGGCTAGCTAAACATATTTTTTTTCGAACTCTTACTATTTTCGACTTCATAATTAATATAAAATGTGGTTATTTGGATCTGATGTGAAATATTTTTGTCAGTGACCACAAATCAAATGCGTAGGAAAAAAAAAAAAAAACTTAAAATCAGGCCCCTCGCCTCTCATCAAGAGTAGATGGTGGAAACGAATATGCAGCTCCCCCTGGCGAGTACGAGCCACTATTTGTGTGCATTTATCTTTTTCTTTGTGCGCTGCCACTGGCCGGTCGCACGTTACCATGGTTACCGCTTTTCGATTGCCATCGAATACCTCCTAGTTATTAGCAGTAGAAGCGTGGGCACCTTTTTTGCATGGTGGCACGAGCCTGAGCGGTATAATGCACGTGCACGAGATAGCCAGCACGAGCGAGCCAGTACGTGTACATGCGGACCAGATTGAATTATCCACCTTGAGTGGTGTTATAGTCTGGTTACGCAGATATATCAGAAATTAGACTGCAGTTGGGAAATAAAAGATGCACTAGAATTAAAATAGTAATTTCAGATGTGTATTTGAAATTTAAGTGCTGGAACGAGCCGAAATGAATGTCGAATAAATAACAATTTAGCATTAAATTTATCGGGCATTTAAAATAAATGAATGTTTATTTGTTATTTAATCTTAAACAACAAATAAATATATATAATATAATATTCGTATTCTCTTTTAAGATGGCAGGCAAAAAAATTAAGAAAAAAAAAATAACAAATAAATATATATAATATAATATTCGTATTCTCTTTTAAGATGGCAGGCAAAAAAATTAAGATTTATGTCCTGAGACAGTTTTTTTTTAATTTAATTGCTTAGCTTGCCCTAGGCTGCAGTTAATATTTTAGTTTATTTGTCCCAGACTGCCAAACATCGTCAACTATTTGCAATTATTGTCTGCATGTACGTTTTAAAACGTCCTTCACAATGTAAGACACAAGATGGCGTTGGTGGCGAGGGGGTGAGGCATGACCCCATTGCCCTTGGCGCGCACGTGCCAGCACGTGGCAGTGAGCGCACGCGCAGACATTCACCTCGCACCGTTGCTTGTAATTTAAATTGTTTAGACAGCGTCAACGCTCTGGCCAATCAGAGACGACTGCGAAGACGACGACGTTCCCAATTTCTGGATCGATATTTTTTTCTTTCTTTCTGTCACCCCCCCCCCCCCCTCACCCCTTCGTCTTTCGGGTTCGTCTCCGTCGTCGCCGTCTCTTCAGCTACAGCGGTTGGACAAAATAATGAAAACAGATCTGCTTGTGCACACTACATAGATCTGTTTCCATTATTTTGTCCAACCTCCGTGCATACATTTAAAAGGGTTGGACAGAATAATGGAAACAGATCTGCTGGTGCACAGTATCGAGAGCCGTTTCCATTATTTTGTCCAACCCCTGTATGTTAAGCGAGCATCGATATATGCAGCACGTGCGCTGCAATGAAACACGTGCATATATACTGGGGTTGGACAAAATAATGGAAACAGATCTGTTGGTGCACCGTACGAGAGTTGTTTCCATTATTTTGTCCGACCCCCTGTATCTTCAGGAGAAAAGGAGAGAAAGTAGTGAGGGCAGAAAGGAGAGAGGGAAAAAAAATGTCGAGCATGTTTACGCCTGTGTTTGCATGGCGGCGCATCAAAATGCAAGAGAGCGAGAGAGAAAGACCGAATGCTCGGTCGCTGTGCTCAATGAGCTGGGGTGAGTTCAAGACAGTCAGCTAAGACGGGTCAAACCACCCCCGATCCTAATTCCAACAAGGCATTCCTAGACAATTAAATTTTGATTCAGGCCTCATACAAAATGTCTCGTATATTTATTGGTATTTTTTCAAGGAAACCAATATTTTAAAAAAATGCAACGAAAAATGAAACAAAAACGCAGATGATAAAAAATTGTAGCGGTGAATTTGTTAATCGAAACAAATGGTAATCACCCGGCATGATAATTATACATGTATAGTAAATAATTTGTTAAGAAAGCAATTTTTAATTGAATTAAAGGCGCGGTTAAGTTGACTTAGTATGCCGAGATAAGTGCTGAAATAAATAAAAATTGACAAACTAGTTAAATTCAGTGTGATAGTAAGCACTACTGTGATTTAAAAAAAAAAAAATTCCCCGAGTTTCACTGACTTTCCAGGTCAGAATTGAACCCTGATTCTACAGAATAAAGGGTTGATCGGTTCGTGTGTAACGACATTGGTGGAAATGCGCGAAAATGTGTGGCAGTGTCGATAAATAAGAGAGACCGGCGATCGGCCATGGAAAATTATCGATCACTACTCTTTTTTTTTTTCACTTCTTTGTCTTTTTTTAGACAGGTTCCATATCTAATATGTAGTGCGTGGGGCCTCTACGTATATCCCATGAGCACACACAAAGTTCGTCCTGCTTTAATGGACTTTTTGGCAGAGATAAAATGTTTCGACAGAGTGTATATTCTATTCTCTGCCCATTTCAGGATATTTTTGTAAACAAATATGGGGATCGACAACGCTTTTTTTTCTTCCCGGTGACGACCCCATTTATTTTCGTTTCCAGACTGAACCTGCTTTTATTTTTGACAAATACAGTTTTAAAATGCATTCTGTGAGTGATCTTACAATTCAGCTAATACCTCGTTTCTCAAACTGTGAAGCCCTTAGGCCTCCGCGGGCAATTCCCCAGGGGCTCTGCACGGCCACTCCTGGAAAATAAAATAAATAATTAAACGCTATTAGCTTTTATTAAATGGGGTTCCGCGGCCATTCAAATTGGTTATAAAAAGGGTTCCGCGAGTGAAAAAAGTTTGGCAAACACTGACTTGTAGCAATCGAAAATTTTAATTAGTCCACTATATTTATCCAGAAAATCAATTATTGCTGAATCACCAAATTTGAAATTCGAAATTACATTGAATTTCATTTGTATTTTTCCATACCATCATTAATATAAGATGCTGGTTCTAACTTTGGAAATTGGATAAGTATTTTAATACTTGGTAATCAATTTAATTGAGTCAATCATACCATCAATCAATTTTTGGCTAAGTTACACGTTCAAGACATGAGCGACCTGAAAATACGGTGTCGAGTGGGAGGCGTAGCGAAAGTCAGTCT
>JAUJYS010006321.1:0-10411 GCA_033995665.1 Melogona broelemanni | reverse complement strand
ACAGAAGGAAATACATAAAAATATAGACGACTGCAGGCATGTCCCTCAACAGTCGAAAATATCAATATATACTTGTTAAATTGTATAATCGCACAACAAAGGCGCTTTACTTATTTATTTTATTTTCGAGGAGCGGAAATGGCCGCGGAGCACAGTTTGGGAGGCTGTACCAGATTCCCTGGCTGGTTCCAATGGACTAGCCTCGGCCTCCCCACCCACCCACCACCACCACCCACAAGCACCAGCAGCAGCACCGCCCACATAGAATGTCTCGAAGGAATTCTGGGGGCTAATTAATGGGGCGGCGTCTGTCTGGAAGCAGCTGCAGGGGGCAGGCAGGCGGGCAAGCAGGCAGGCAGCAAGGAAAGAATTGTCATTTTTAAAGAGAACCCGCCTTACATGCGGGTACAGAGGTTGGACACAATAATTTAAACAGACCTGTTTGTGCACCATATATAGAGCTGTTTCCATTATTTTGTCCAACCCTTGTATGTGCGATGGTCGAAAGTACATCAATATGGACAAAATAATGGAAACAGGTCTGTTTGTACACCTTATCGAGAGCTGTTTCCATTATTATGTCTAACCTATGTACAAGCTGCCCTGCTAAGCTCGAGAGTATTACACAGGCAGAAAGGGTTCGCCATAGAGGTGGATGAGGGCATGTGTTTGAGAGATGAGATTCACGTCAACTGGTCGATTGTATCGACCCCTTGAGGGAAGGGGGGACACGGGGATCCAGGGGAGAAGAGTAGTCAACACTTGGCGGGGGATGGTGGTGGGGGTGAAGGTGGGAAGAGGCAGGAGACACAACACACAAAACAACCGATCGATTCACCTTTTAAAACCAATATTTGGCGTTTCTATCGCCTCGAACAATTGCTTAACTTAACAGTAATGATTCCACCTCCCACCTCCCCCTCCTCAGGGCACAAGGGGTTTGGCGTGAAACGTTTTGGGCCGCAACCAAATTTTCAGTTACTAATTTTATAACGGAATATTCAGTGTAAGTTTTTTTTTTTATTTCAGCGCACAATTTCAATCTACAGATAAACTAAAACTATGATATGAAAATTACCGTTTCCGAAAATTGCCGACAAAAGGCACAACAAGTTTTTAAACCACATAGGTGTCTATGTAATAATTCGAACAGAATCAATATTTTTTATTAAAACGTAATTTATATTCAGCGGACATTAATTTTTAACTTTTTTTTTATTTAATTTTTAGCGGACACGTATTTTTAACATCAATTTTTTTCGGTGCGACCTGCATAAATTGAATCTTTCGCTTGTCAGTTGAGAGAACAACTAGAAAATAATCATCAGTCTCATGTTCCCTGTACAGACGGCTGGATTGTATTGCCATAGCTATTAGGTGACGAATAAAATTGTACACGCGTGCACTTATCGTCAGCCAGTGCTTCTCATCTTTTTTTTTTTTTTTTTTAATTGTAACTAAACAGTACAACGCTTTCTTGGCCCCTGACATCAACTCTGAGAGTCAGGGGCTTCAGTGTGTTCACGCCCCCGCACCTTAAATGCCGGCGCAAGCTCCTCCATAGATTGACGGATGTATGGATGGTGGAGAAGGACTAGGTCACCACCAAAAGCACGTTTGGCCGCTCGCCTGGTCAGACCGCTCATATTTGGAGGAGAAGTTGAAGTCACGTGCAATCCGAAAAAGGAGGCCCACTTGCTCCACTTACCAATATTCGGGACACCCACACACAACCACACACATAGGTACAGAAAGGTTGGACAAAATAACGGAAACAACTCTATAGGGTACACAACCAGGTCTGTTTCCATTATTTTGTCCAACCCCCTGTACATCCACAGGCGCATGGACGAGCGCACAGATTTTGAACCGAGTGAACTAGCCTAGTCGACTAGAAAGAAAACGATGGTTGAAGAGGGAAGGGGGGGGGGGAGATGGTGCGTTGGTGGTGGACGACCGACTTCAATATTCAATAAGATTTATGGAAAAGGCTGGAGAACGAGGAAGAAGGAGGAAAAGAGAGAAAAAAATGCGCTCGGTTCTCCTTCGCGTTCGCGCAACGCATATTATACGCTTCCATAAACGACCGTAATAACTTTGTGAAGAGGTTCTATTTCATTTTATACGAGTGTGTATGTGTTCGTGTAGAGGCCCCGGGCCACGGAAGAATTTGGATTTGAGATCGGCGTGCCCGAAACCAAGTAGAGCGGTCTCTGCAGTAAAGGAACCGAGAGCGAGAGAGGATGGAGAGAGAGTTGGCGGAGATTTTCTTCTCTACGAGCATGACGGTAGGTACATCTACAGGGATTGGACAAAATAATGAAAACACCAACTATCGGTTCACCATGAACATTTTCACCAGTACCTCAAATGAACATCAAATATTCATTCATCAAATATTATGATCTTTGTAATTGAAAATAAAATGGGATTTCCCCAATAGCGACGCCTGTGCCCGGAAGAGTTCAAATTCCTTATGCACAAATGTAGATGTTTCCATTATTTTGTCCAACCCCTGTATGCATGTGTGTGTGCAGAGACGGATTAAAAAAAATGTATATAAATGGGGCAGGTAGGCCTAGCCATTTCTTATTCTAAAATATTTATAGGGGCAGTGACGCGCGAGAGACGAGAAATCGAGGTCGTCAATCATAAATGTGGGCAGGATGGGGTTCAGGAGGGGTTAGGAGAGACTGAACCACGCTGTGAATATCAGAGACAACACGAGTCAAAAGCATGAGATTTTCCATTGAAAATGAACTGACAATGCAGGAATTTAATCCTGCACCAACTAACTGATCCTAATGAAACAGTTAAAAAAGATTACAATATTTTAAAAGTGTGTATCGTACCAATAACCAAAGTTTCCTTCAAACAATTTCACATTTTTGACACCTTCAGATTGAATTGCATTAACCTAAACCTATGCTAGTCACAATTACCAGGTGACTTTGAGACCAAATAAACGTTGGATAAAATCACTTAAAAACAATATAAAAAAGAGGCGCAGAGGCAAAGATGAAACACTCACATGTTGGCTGCATACGTACGTGAATTCAGAATGAAAATATAGTGTTTTTAAATTCAGCATAAATTCAGGAAGCTCTCACTGGAACCTAATCCACCCCAGCAGAATTATGAATATGAAGTGGTGATGACCAAAAATACAGGCACGGACGAATCGGGAGTCTTGTAATATTCACCATGCCACTACAGCTGGACCAGCGAAACAAAGAGATACGGAAACAAGAGGAAAGCCTCGGCTAGGAAAAATGAAGAGCAGCGAAGCGAGCAGGAGTGGCGGGAACCGTGTTGGAAGGACGCATTTCCGGCAGACGCAGTCGCCATCGAAGCGGGACACGTCGGCGAGCACATGTCATTGTTGCGCGTCATACTTAAGACGGCGGGAGAGAAAGACGGACTTTCGCTCCAAGGGAAGAAGACGCGGAAGAGACGAGTTCGTCCGTCTTGAAATAAGTTTAAGAAGGGAAGAGCTTAAGCGAATCAGTGGCGATTCGTGCATTCACATTAATCACGGCATGTTAAGCAGATTCGTGCTCTCGAGCAATAACAATGCCATTGTAATAAAAAACATGAATATAACAGCTACAATAGAATAACGAAGCCATGCATGGAAATTCGCATGGACATATACATTTCTTACTGGTGTTCTTATATCAAACAGGATTGCGACACGAGATTGCGACACGACAACGAAATCCTAAATTATTTTGTCACGTTTTTTATATTAGTGTAAACGTAATATATCAGCACGGCTGTATTCCGGATTTCTCATTGACACATTTATCCCTGATGAAAATCAATCACTCCATGATTTCTAATGAAACTGTCCCGAAGCAAAGTTTTAAAAAATAAACTAGGGAGCGGAAAAAAAATAATTACCAATCTTGGAAAAAATTTGGCAAAATATTGGCAATTAAAAAAAAAAAAGTAAACTTAGGAGCCGGAAAAACATTAATTGATTTTTTTTTTACAAATTTAGGCAATAACACAGTTTTAACAAAGGGAAAGCACCCAAATAGAAATGTGGACGTCCATATAGTAAGTAATAGGACCTTTGCCACGATCGGTCATTGGGTGTAGATGGGATAGGACGCGATCGGGCGGGCGTTGGGTGTAGAGGGGATACGCCAACGTATTTACCAGACATATCGGTGACGCATATAGGCGTCCATAAGCCCAAACGAGCCATAAGGAAAGCAGTAAAGCAAGAAAAGCCTGCCAGGGTGGGGGAATGGGGATAACCAAGATGAAGAAAAGCGCTGCGGAAGAAGAGATGGTGAGTGGGCGAAATGGAGATAGGAGGCGCGTGTTGCCACCTTAGGATCTCATCAATGCATGGGCGGTGGGGTGGAACATGATGGGGCTAGTATATGCAGGGTGTCAAGGTGGCAATGCCGATACATTTACTGGTTAAGGCAGTGTTTCTCAAAACGTTTCGACTCGCGAAGCCCTTTTTAGAATCAATTTCAATAGCGGAGCCCCTTTAGCCTCCTTAGCTTTCCCTAGCCAAAATCAAAATTTTCACCAACTTTTTTTTAGATGAAATTGCAGAGCGCGCACAGCCCCACGATTTAAAATAAAATAGAACACTTCTAGGAACGACAGGAGCTCGCGCAGCGCCGCGATTTTTAAAAACTTGCAAAAACAATTAAGCCATCTCCATGCAATGAAATCCATTCTCCAGGAACGGCCGCGGAGCCCCTGGAAGAATGTTTGAGAAACGGGGGTTAGAGGGTTTATGTCACCGACGGACTGACAAACATCCGCCCATTCCTACGAACGGTGGTGGTGGTGGTACTTCCGGTTGCTGGGCGAGCATGTCCGTCCATGTACGAGGCGCGAACGACAGGCGGCTAAGGAGAGGAAATGAACAAACGTCATTTGTTTCTATTCTATTATCCCCCTGGCGAGAGACACACATGCAAGAGAGACCACTTTCACACTCGAGTTGCCGTTACGCCTTCGGACGTGTAAACACACGAAAGAAATCCTTTTGTCGCTCTTGCTTCTCCTTTCATTATAAAGCTAACCAACTAGCCACATGATACAAACACAGCCCGCAACCGTAACTAGTTGACTAAAGGCGACAAGAGTAGAACGATTAGGTACCAGGAAAACATGCTACATAGAGCTACTACTAAAATAGGGCATCCCCACTCTTCGTCCTTAAATGCTGGCAAAAACGCTTGCAATTGTAATATTAAATAATCACTGGAACCATTTTTTATTATTCTTTTCTTAACAAGCCATCGTGCGGGTCACATTCGTGTGCCACCAAATACAATGCAAGCCTTCACAGGCTCAAAAATAAATAACCTTAAAAAAAAAACTCAATAAAACCCAAAAAACCCCAAAAGATAATAGAAGTTTGGCTAGAAAGTAATGACAAATTGTAAGCGCCTATATGGCCAAATGAAAGAGTGTATGAGTGTGTATGTGGAAAAGGCAATTGTGCTAAATCATGCTCGCCGTTATCTATCCGCCTGACTGCAGACCACAGTTTTGTACTTGTACACTAGATGACAGTTTTGACACATTGAGCGGTGAAATCCTCCGCCGCACAAACGTTTAATCGATTGCCTTGATCCGAGTCGCGTGCCAATCGACTTGGCTAAGATGAGAGTCGGAGGGAGGGAAGGCGCGAGTGTAATCAAAGCTGGCGTTGAAAGTGCCGAGAAACTGCTTATTTTTAATTTGCTTCTTAATGACGGAAGCTAAGAGAGAGGCCGCCATTGACAGTGGTGGCCGCCTTTCATTTAATTTCACAACCACCCCCCACTTTTCACTCTAATCTCAAAAGCGGGTCCACCTTTTCCGAGTTTGTCGAAACAGTTTGAAAAGACGAGATGTGCGCAACAAACTTTACACTTACTCACAAATTTGGGCTCAAATGAGTGGTTGGTGGTGGGGTGCAGCGAAACAAAACGTTCAACAACGTAGGTGACTGGATAAAGCGACTAAGGTGGTGACTCTCGTTACCCCTTGTAGGTTGGCAACCATGGCGTGCAGGCACGCAATGTGGTGGAAACCAATGCTTAGGCGGGAGAAGGGATACATAGGGATTTTTAAAAAAAATATTAGAGGATAAAACAAAAGCATTTTTTAATTTTTCTGGTACAACCTAATTTTACTGACGTACGCAATATGTAATAAGGCGCCATCACTATCAATTGACAAAATCATTTAAGAAAAGAAAATGCATTTATTTACAAAGGTGTGAAAACAATGTGCATATTTGTAAATTTCACAATGTGAGCATTTGCAAATTTCTCTTCAATGTGCATATTTGCAAATTTCACAATGTGAGCATTTGCAAATTTCTCTTCAATTATTCTTCCATCGTTTAAATTAAAACGTGAATTTGGCATTTAGCCCCGCTCCCGCCGGGGTGCACGCCCTTCCACTCTCCCAGTGACTGAGTGAGTGGCCTAGGCAACTAATAGTAGTAGTAAGAGACAGACACGACACGCATGCATGACACGTACACGGTGGAACGAAAGGAGGGAAAGGCTCCTTTCATGCCAGCAACTTTCTTGTCTGTTGGCGAGAAATTAATTTCCGATTTTCGCAGATGCGACGCCAGTCACCTCCAAACGACACGAGCGTCGTTTGACATCAACAAACGACAACTCATCTCCTCCCAACACAAACAGCGTCAAGGGATAAAGCTCTTATAAGTAAATATGAAACTCCCCACCCACAAATGTTAACAGTCTGTCCCTTACGTATTTAGATTTTGAACCTTTTAAGAGATCAGGTAGCAGTCTTCGTTGCACCATCTGAAATATTTCTAATTTCCCTCGAAAGTCCGAAAATTTTAAATTGTTGCATCTTTTTATTTTATTATTTCCGTTGACCTGTAATTTAGTGAAGCAACTAAAGTGCGAACGAGTGGGTGGGAGGGGGCATAGTCGCAGTGTTTCGGTTTTCAATTAGGGTTGCGTTGGATTCTTTTTCTCAGCTCAATCTCTCTTTGCTTACCGCGTGCGAAAGCAAAATTGGCAATTTGTGACGGGAGCTACTGTACTGTATATCTGCGCCAAATATTGCCGAATAATATTCAACATCATTTTTAATTAGTAAACGGCGAGACACCCTAGTCCCCAGCTGACAAATGGCAATGTCAGTGTTGCCGAGACAAAAAAAAAAACATTGGCGTGCGCTACAGAATGAGAACTCGGCAGAAAAATTATTAAAAAAACCTCGTTGGCATTTATTTATTAGCTGAATGAACAAAAAAAAAAAATAAAATACGGGACATGAAAACATTTCAGCAATTACGCAAGAACCTTTTTCTTTTTAAAAATAGAAATGCAGATATTCCTAAACAAGCAACAACATGAAGAATGAAAGTAACCATACTAGCTAGTAGCTACTCCTCAAATCTACTAGTTTATCCTAAAGTCAGTCAGGCGGTCCAGGGTTCGATTCCCGGCGCGGGTTCTCGTTTATATTATGTATTCGATCTCGGGGTACTGGTGAAAACGTGCCTCTCAGTCAGTGAGGAAAATTGCCCTTTAAAAAAATATAAAAAAAGTTATAAAAACACGAAAAATGACTGCGACGGACTCATACCATTAGCACATCACGTTTCATACTTCCAATTAAAAAATAATAAATAAGTGGTTAAGAATACGTTGAGAAGCACGTAGATGCACACAATAAAATAGAACAACCACATCCTTAAATCTTTCTGACAAAAAAAAAAAAAATAAAACTTAAGGATCTGATAGTTTGAGCGCCTCACGTTTCCACCCAAAGATGGCAGCGGTGTATTTTTGTATCGCTCAAAAAGAATTTTAATTAAAAGGCGCTCGCTTCTAAAATCAATTGGCAAAGCGAGTGGCGCCGCCAAATGGTCTTTTTGCAATTGACGTTTAATTATCCGTCCAGCACACATACGCACGTCGACTCTGTCTCCCTCCACTTTCTTCTTCCATCGCCGTCTTCGCCGCCAATTAGATGTAAGATGCCACGCAATGATTTCATTAAGTACAGGGGTTGAACAAAATAATGGAAACACCTTTATTTGTACACCATGAATTCGATCGCTTTTGGGCACACGCGTTGTGATTGGGGAAACCCTATTTTTTTTTGTCTTATCACGAAATTGAGGTCGCCATCAACAAATATTTGACCATTTGCTGTTCATAGAATCAGATTTCTTGATTTTGTGCCACGAAATGTCAGACCGAATGGGTTTCAAACACTTTGCACAAACAAAACCACATTTTTTGGATGCCCATTAGGCCTGATATTTCGCGCCTCAAAATTAAGAAAATTAATTTTTTGAATGTCAAATGTTCAAATATTTGTCAGAAATGATAGTGAGCTTTGTGATTTGACACAAAAATGGGGTTTCCCGACGCATGTGCCCAAAAAAGATCAAATTAATAGTGTACAGCTAAAGGCGTTTCCATTAATTTGTCCAACCCCTGTACATGTTGCTGCTGTCGCCCAGCAAACGCTCTCTTTTAATTTCTTTTTTTGCGGCACTTTGCACCGACGTATCCCCCCCTCCATGCACGTTTAGGTGGTTTCTCCGTAAAAACCTCGTTCACATACTTGATCTCGATACACTATAATATTCCTTTTCCGAAAAACCCGAAAATGATACATTGTGATACAATGATACAATATACATTGGTTTGCTCGTATATGATATTAGCCCGTCACAAATATGCTCACGAATTACAAATGTACCGGTCAAAGTTTTAAACACAAATAACCGCGAAATCAAAAGGCTATACAGACGATGGCTAAAAAAGGCAAAATAATTTTGCAAAAAATAAGGATTTTTTTCTCCGCAACCTTACGAAATGTACTGGAGAAGGTACACTTGACTTTTGACCGCACGAACTGTTTTTGAGAACAGCGCCTGAGATGTCTCATCATGGCACATTAGACCAGTGTTTCCCAAACTTTTTTCGAGCAATTTTTAGAACCAATTTCAACGGCGGACCCCCTTGGAGGCCACCAATTTTAATGGCGGAGCCCTATTTCCTAATAGTCAGTAACGTTTTATTATTTATTTTATTTCCCAAGAGTGGCCGCGGAGCCCCTGGAAAATGGCCACAGGCTCCACAGAGCACAGTTTAGGAAACCAGGCACAAGACAATCCAATCAATGCTAGATTTAGGATGCATCGCCCCTATCTCAAAATGCCGACCTTTCCAGTTGAACCAAGATCTCAGATTTTAGCGCAATGTGGACACGCCCTTAGGAGTCATTTCAGGCATCCACATGCTTGCGTTGAGGCAAGGAGGGAACAGGCGGAGCGCATGTAACGCACGTCTCACTCTTGTGTAACACGTGGAACAGACGCGGAACGAGCGTTTCCTGGCATTGTTGCTCGCTTTTCCTAGCTCCCTAGCAAGCTAGCTGCTAATGGCTCCATTTGTATACGAGTCGTCGAGGACACATATACGAACAATGTGTACGAGCTTATAGGGTCGACAGTCATAAAAGCAGAAACAACATCTTTTGAATTGAGTTTCGGACAAACAAAATTAATGTCCAGCGCGCGCGCACTTTCATTATCAAAGAGGGAGACTAAAGGGTCTCGAGCAGGGCCAGATAACACGTCACGTGACATGGGTCGCAGCGCCACCTCGGGGCGCCAACAACAGAAATGGTCTGCCACAGTACACGGCACATGAAACACGAAAATGTTTACAAGGGTTCCATGATTTTTATCTGAATTCATTCAAAATGAAATACTCGTATGTGCGTAGGCAAACTGCCTACGTATTTCATTTCGTATCGACAACTCGAGGATATCATGTTTAGGAATGATTTTGAATTACATGGATGGCACAAGAGGTTATTTTCTCAAAAATAAAAACGCAGAACTCGTTGAAGTCTATGGTGCGCCGGTCACGGGTTCGATTCCCAGCACGGGCTCCCTTTTATTATATCCCCGGGTACTCTGATTGACAAAGTACCCGTACAATTAAAAAACCCTTTAATTTTAAAAATTACAATTAAATGAATAAATTGAAATTTAGAACGCCATTACATTAAATGGATTAATGCACTATTTACATTAACGGCATTAATGCACTCTTAATATTGAATGCAATAAAAATCTAGAACGCTAACATTACCAGTAAACATTAATCTTAACATTTCTAGCACTTCCTAGAAATTAGATGTAGGAAAAATAATGCCAACCTGAATCTGGCTTTGCCTGACTCATGGTCCTCATTGCTGATCTTCCGATAACACTAGTCGCTAACACGAGGTTTTAAGCCACGTCAAGTAGATGTCGAATGATATGGACCACGTTATCTTTTAGATTAAATATATCTTAAAGGCGGTATTTCACTAGGCGAATAATCGCGGCGAATGCAGCTGAAGCGCGCAAATTGCAGCAAGATTACAGCAA
>JAUJYS010006320.1:0-10411 GCA_033995665.1 Melogona broelemanni | reverse complement strand
AGTCTCACCTGATTTGTCACTTCATGTTATATTTTTTAGGCAAGTCCGTTTCGCTACGCTCCCCACTCGATACCGTATTTTCTGGTCGCTCATATCAGTAAAGTGTAATTTTACCAAAGTTTCATAGCAATCCGGACGCCCGGATTGTCAGATAACCGATGACTCCTGGTGTATATATATAAATATGTACCTATATTTCGATTTTGCTAAACGATATTTCCAATTAGAGGTAAACCAATTAAAAAAAAAACACACATTTCTTAATTTTAATATTACCAGCAAATAACAAGATGAAATGTTAATGTGCCATTAGAATTAGCAAAAATCTTACGGTAACCGGTTTAAGATATATTTTTTTTAATTAAAATAAGTGAGCTATTGTATGCACTGCAATGGGTGAAATATGGCTTGAATCTCGTTTTAATGATTTGTTGAATTATCATAATCATTTAAAAAATATATTAAATATTTGTATATATATATATTTGAAGGTGTTCTAAATTAATTCAATGTAGTAACAAATAACCCAAACCGATTCGTTTTGGGATTCAACACTGTGTGTGTGGGCACCTATCCACAAGTTTCCCAGAATCGAATTAACGAGAGACAGCGCCGGGAATCGAACCGCGGACCCGTCGTACCGGAAATCTATCTCTCTGGCAACTAGTCGAATCACATTTTTCTAAAACGTGTGTTCAATATTTTCTCTGGTCTCAGGAATGAAAACGCATTTTCTTATAGAAGTCGCAATAATGCACAACAGCTTCGGAATTTCTTGTTGTCATTTGTGAAAAGTCTTGCCACATACTTCGCTTTTTTCGCCAATGTCGTTTCTGCAGAATACGAATCTCCTCCTAAGCCCCATATCGGTATTCATTACCTTAATGGCCATCTTGAGGGGAAAACGTGGAATGTGCACTGGGCGAATTGGGCTCACTACTCATGAGGATCGAGTGGCAGCCGTGTACTTAATGCTGCGGAATTTTTACATTCGTGTTTTTTTCTTCTTTTTTTTTTTTTTTTTTTTTTTTTTTTTTTTTTGTGATGGCTTTTACCGTGCGTTGCATTTTGGCAGTGGCACATTGGCGATTGCCTATTGTGTGGAAATGAGACCTCTTCAAGTCGGCTGCAGCTAGCTAGCTACTTCTACCATGATACACGATCTCGCTGTTCAATAAAGTTGTAACGTTCAGTAATGCGCTAATGAGCGGCAATTGTGCAGACTGCCATCTAGCGAGCGGCGGCGGCGGCTCTCTTTAGCAAAATAATTGCTGGCCAAGTCAATGTACTTCTTTTCTCCAAGTTGCACATAATTTTGTGTTGGACACGAAATATTTACACCAAGACCTTCATGCTTGTCAAGCTCGTCTAAAAGGTTTTCCAGGACTAATTTGACTAACGTTTGATTAAACTAAGCTATCATTTGTTTGGTGTTTTGAGAATCAAAGTGAATGCATATACCGTATATTTGTAATGAAGGATATTTTCATTTGGCTTCCAGAAATATTTTAACCTAAATTAAGGTATTTAATAACTTATTTTATAACTTAAGCTTAATAATGAAATATATTTTCATTTAATTTCCGAAAAATATTCAAACACAAATCAAGATATTTAATTATTGAGAACTTTAAATAAATAATGTTACAGTATTGATGTTTCATTGATTGTCCAGATTTTGTACCGTGGGTCAATTGTCACGGGCGTAGCAAAATCCTCTATCGCGCTTTTTTAATCGTTATTTCGATTCAGCATGTTTGATCGGTGAGTCAGGGTTGCACAAGACAAAAAAGTAGACAAGTAAAACTCGTTTAATTTCTGTAACGCTTCAACAATTTTAGCAAACGATCCCAATCCTCCCCCACCCCATATAATGCCCAGACGAGACAATGAGGGAGAGAGAGAAATTCTGCCACTTGACATGAAGGGCATGTCTGCAAATTCCTCTAGCAATTGAACATTGGGCGAGAGATGTCGTAATCATCTGATCACGAAAAGAGAAAGCATGATGCGCACGATGAATATTTATGGGATCGAATTTGAACGAAGCTCACGTGAAATTGTAATAGGGGACAGAACATACCCGTAAAGTAGAGTATAGACGAGGACGAAGTGGGGAGGAACGGACAGGGAGAGGGGGCGATATTAATGAGAGAGTGCCACGAGGTGAAGTGTCAGTAAGTACTCGTCGCATTCCTGGTGCATGAAACACGCATTGATGGACGCAGCCGTGTTGCATTGAATCCCGACTGTAGGCTTCGCTGCCTGGCAAGCGCGAAGGGTGAGAAGCAGGCTTCTTTGCAAGGCGTACTCGAGGTGAGGGGGGGGGGAGAGTATTTAATAATGAAATCTAACCGTGTTCAAGAGAGTATAGAGCCTGTACTTCGAGTTAGTCATCGCTGTGGGACCGGATTTTGAGATGTCAAAAATATGCTTTTGGAATCAGAGACGCACATAAAGAACTTTAATATGTTAAATGCAAATTTGTTGCAGAATAAAGTTAAAATTATAAATTTGAAACAAAAAACGAGTTCTTGTTTCATTTAGTAAACCAAGATGTGTTCACTTTGTCAGTTGAAAAAAAAAACAAGTTTTCCTAAATTTTTATTTTGGAACCGCAAACCAATATGAAACAGATTTCCTGAGGATTATCATAAACTATGTGAATTCTTTCTCGACCAGAGATTAATTTATTATTTATTACTTCATAACTTTATTAGTGCACACCTTTATTATTAATTACTACACATTTCATCTATAATGATTATCATTAACATAAACAGACGTGATACCGGTAAATTACCAGTAACTGTCAATATTAAATTAATGGCTATATTCAATTATCTCCTTCCTTGGAACAGTGTTTTTTGTCATTTATACACAGGGTGTATATATTATATTTTTTATCGTTTAGTAACATAGCAATGCATGATAATTCGCAAGTATAATTTAATTTTATTCATTTTTTAATATTTGTTCGCTTTCTAATTACACGGCAAACAAGCTCAATGCCGTCAAATATAGCACAGCCCTTCCGCTCCAAAAACAAGATAAAAACCTAATAATTCGGCCACAAGTCATCACTTGAGGTGCCGCAGTCGAGTGACGTTTGAATTGCGCTGCCCTAGTGCACATACACACATCCGCCCTCGCATAGAGGTGCTTACATAATCCAACCATTTGCGCAGAATAAATTCATTCATTACACTAATAATGTTCGAAGATTACCCTTCCCTCCGGCACGCCGGGTGCCATCGGGGGCGCCACATCCATACTTTCCCCGCTTTATTTGTCTCCGCCATTCCATATCCCCCCCGTCAATCACCATTCCTTGATCGCAATCTCGGTTAGGAAACGCTAGGTTTTTCTGCATACCCAAACATTGTCTGCCAGCCATCACCCATATTTTGAATTCCTATTATTAAGAAAAACATTTATTAATTTTGATTTTTAGATTTTAATTATTTATTGATATTATATTTAATTTTTATTTGTTTAGCCAGCAATCACCGGAAATATCATTGTTGTACGACTTCCCCCGTCCTTTTTTCAAATATCAATTATCAAATATTGTTATAATAAGATCAAATGTTATTTATCGATATTAATATTCGACAAATTAGGCGACACTTACAATAACATTCTTTTGTTTTCGTAATTTCGATTAGGTTCTCCGCCAAACTCCTATTGTGGTCCATCATTCTGTCTTGGACGCGTCTTTATTTTACGTATTTACATCTGACGCCATTCAAACAGTCAGCATGTCGTATGTATCAAATTTTATTTCGTTAATTTTCAGAGTATTTTGCGAAAAAAAACTCTACAGTTCTCAAACAATTTTATTGTTTTTAGAGTTGCTCTTATTTTTTTTTGTTGTTGTATAAGTAATTTTCCAGGGACTAATTACTTTAGTGTGGCCGGTGACTGAACTAGTAATTTGTGTTCACGAAACAAGTATCTTAAGCGCGAACGTCGGGACTATTTTTTATTATTATCCCACCATATCAACGGAAGGGCGAATTGATCCCCAAGCATATTACCTAGCACCGGGAAGTGTAGCCAATTGACCCCGACGCTGGTGCATTCCATTCGGAGGAGGGCAAACTAATTCAATTTGGAATTGGGGGCTCCCCGTATATGTATGAGCTAATCTCGACTCCAATAAAATCATTATTCGGGGGCAGGGCAGGTTGACAATATGCATTGCTTCTGCGTGCCGTGAGGCTGGAAAACTCTCTTATCCGATGCGCGCAGTACAGTGCACTAGCATTTATTGGCTATACTTTATAACGTTGAGGTGATGATACCTTCCCTCTCATGAAGGTGATAATGCAGTAATGGCTCGAACAGTAAAACGATAAGCAAAATAGTTTCTGGACTATCTAAAATCAAGCTACAAATTATATGAACTCTGAAGAGATGCTAAAAATGCTCACGCCTAATAAAAATGACTCTCCGAATAAAAAAGCAATAATAACTTCGGCTAATACGGGCATGAGCGACCAGAAAATACGGTATCGAGTGTGGAGTGTAGCGAAATTCAGTCTCACCTGATTTGTCACTTCATGTTCTATTTTTTTAGGCAAGTCAGTTTCGCTACGCTCCCCACTCGATACAGTATTTTCTGGTCGCTCATGTCCGTAAAGTGGACATCATCGATAACTTCAAATATGTTGTGCAATTTAAATAGAAATCGTATAAATATTATAATATACCATCGTGCATTTCAAACTTAATGAAACCACAACATTTAAAACGTAATTATTATGAGTGTAAAATACCGTAATACCAGTACGCAGAAAAAATTATAAATGCTGTATATTACTGTAATATTGTAGGTTTTTTTACAATACATAAAATAGTTGAGTGATTACGCATTTTAGCCTTAACTTTTAGATTTAGGGAATTATTATAATGATGAAATAGTGTGTAGCAACTAATGCGAGCAATAACCGAAACATTAACGAAAATAATCGTCAGCCACATCAGGCACTAAACCTACCAGCTTTCTGGTCACATAAATCTTCTCTTCGGATTCCATAAAGATCCCCGTGGATGTGAACCGCGAGTTCCGCAGGAGAGTGCATATCTCAAGGGCAATCGGTCACCAATTTCAAAAAGAGGAGGGGGGGGGAGGGGAAGCCTGTTAAGGGGCCATATAGGTCTACCTGTCATAAACGATTTTATAGCTGCGCACCTAATCAGCTTCATACACCCATAGTTCAACTGCTGCAGGTAATTTGTTGCCCGTTTTATAACGTCGTCCCTGCGCAAGCTAAGATAATGGAGAGAGAGCTATGTGATTGTCAGTAAAATTCGCCACGGCATGCTTATACAGCTGCTAAAGGACGACCTGAGAAAATCGGAAGGTATATGCCAACAAACTCTCGCTGTTCTTCCGTTCCTCCCTTCTGTCTTTTGCCTGTTCAACCGATGCGAGGAGTACGAAAAAACTGGTCCATCCTGGTGGTGAAAGGTTGTCTCCATTTCGCAGTTCGGTTCTCACGTTTGCACCTTAGTAATGACCGTCATTCTAGGTCGTTGGTGCTATATTCGATTCACAATTAGACGACCGCATGTGATTGTTGTTAAATTGTGTACAAACTTTTTTCAGCGTACGAATAGGAGAGTTAAATATTTACCGCTACGAATTGGGTTGCCCGCGAGTCCACCAGCAGGTGTGGGAAGCGGATCAGCTCTTGTAACTTTTTGCTCAAACCTCGGTACAGGAAACTTTCACAATACAACAGCGCTATCTATCGGGATGCCTTGCCATTAGATGCACTAGTATATCATTTTAAATCAAATTTCGACACCACATTAAAACATATCATATACTGTACATGTACAAGTATTTAGTGTAACTGTTTCGAGCAGTTTTATGCGTCAACACGTCGATTTTAAACCTTAACAGCTTTGAATATGCGGTTAGATAAATAAATGATTTGGCTCTTGTTGTCATTCCAATAAATTGGTTCTTATTATTGTTTTACTATCATATTTTTTTAACATGACTAACTTAAAATTAAATATTTTTTAAGCATCCCAAGTACTCAAGAAGTGCTAGCGCAAATTCCACGTGAAACAAATTGTGCATGATGTGAAATAATCACCTTGAAGAGTGTAACCAGCATTATAAGAAAAACTGAAAAATAATCAAAATTTTGAACGAGGTTGAAGAGTGAATTGAAAGTAAATTCATTATTTTTCCCCGTGCCTAACTACCAATGATCCCATATTCGATTTGGACACCACACTGTGTGCTAAGCTGCCTGTCACATTGATGAGACCAATTGAGGTGACACGCAGCAGCATCGAATGACCATGTGAAACGACATTATGGTATCGCAATTTTGCCGATGACGTTAAACGCGGAGAGTCTTACCTCTCCGCTAGGTGGCCTGCGATCTCAAATGTTTTGGAAGCGGCAATCTAGTGTAGGACGTCCCCCTCTCGATTCCTTTTGTTGCTTTACGTTTATTTTGCTGCCTACCTGGCGTGTTTGCCACCACAATGCCCTCGGGGCTCATCAGTTTTGGGTCCGCACAGGACGAATTTACCCGCGGTCACGTTGGAGTAGAAGGATTTCTCACGCAGTTGGTGACTTTCCATCAGGAACGCCCGGAAGGCGAAATGCGCAATTCGTCACAGGACCTGACACTGGAGCTAAATGTCAGAAGAGCTGAAAATCAACCGGGATGATTTCGGGTTTCTGGTGGTTAGCTACGAATTACTTGAAATAAAATACGAATAGAAATATATAATCAATTTTTTTATTTATCGGTTTCCGAAGCAATTACAGAAGCATTGCAAAAGCATTTGAAACAACTCGATCCGATATAACTGCACCACTTTATCGCTGGCGACGGCAAAATGCTAGAAGATATTCTGCGAAATCAGATTCAACGAAATTAAAAAAAGTGTGCATTCAACTCATGCTTTTCAGAAACAATTCATGAATTTCAAGCATGAATTTCAATGCATGAATTGCAAACATGCAGTCTCGTTGCACACATTTTGGAACCCAATTTCATCTATCAAAATCAAGTTCTAAAGTGTATTCTTAATTTTACTGCAATCGCAAAATGCAGACAGTTGCAAATATTTTATTTTATTTAGAAATTGTGGATCAGGCCCATTGGACTCCTGCCTACACTTGTGCATGATTTATGAGGTTCGTCTCGAAATGGTACGCATGTGTTGCAACAAGCTACATAAAAAATTATTCCTTCTTTGAAAGAAATTTATTTTTAAGGCTTCTATTCGTCATTGCTTATTTTTGAAGTCATAAGTCTCAGCATAAAATCATGCCACTCTTTTCATCAGTGGCATATAACCCAATAGCGCTTTTCTAAAAACTTGGATTTGTTGAGTTTAGTTTTGGTATGTTTGGAATTTTTGAAAAGCATTTGAACAGATAACAGTGCTGTGCAAAATACAAATGATCGTTCAAGCACGGAGTAAACCTGCTTACAAGAAACGTTGTCAATCATCGCCTCACGATTTGATCGTGCTTGTTACTACAAAAAAATTCAATTCAATAAATATGTATTTTATTTGTAGAAGACTACTTAGAAAAATATTACTTTTGGAGTTGTGCGTCTATTCAAAACATTCCTTCGTATTCGTGGTCAATGAGCACGCACTTTAAGATCAACAATCTGCTCACTCTTGACACTGATTTGAAATCGAATGTCGAATACGAAATACTGAATTGTTTTCCATAATATATTGTGAGTAAAATTGCATTATCATTGCCAAAAGTAGGGTGTGCCAACCCTTATATCGTATATCACCAGATACGAACATAAAAGTCCCTATTTTGCGAATGACATGGAAGAAATATATTTTTTTTTTTTTTTTGCTTTTTTGGTATGACCATTTTGAATCGAAGAACTAGGACACTAACTTCGCGCGGGCCGTGCTGCTGCTGCGGGTGGACATTTTAAAGAAAACTGAAATAGCTCATAAGTTCACGATGATCTACTCCATATCTGTGCCAAACTTCATTGCAATCCGACCATTTTTCACTGAGTAATGAGCTATGTCAAAATGAATCCCTTAATTATGACTCACGGTGTAAATTTATTATTATACATGAACTATGAAATCCATTGCTACATACTGTATTGTCATGTGCAAATTGTTCTCTCGCAGAAGGGTTGACATCTGTGGGGGTGCTCGGAAGGAAGCTTCCCTTCTCGATCACATCGAATCCTAATTGTCCTAATTGTTTATCAAGGGATTTAAAGTGTCTAGAATTGTTAACGTTTATTGTGGTAAAACGATCTCTTTGGCGGAGAGGAGATGAGAGGAGGAACGTTGGCACAAGCAGGCAGCAACGAGCTGTGGCTAGTAGCATCATTGATCAACCTCAATACATGGACATTGTGTATAGTAGTAGCGGGACCAGTCTAGCGCACGAAGCAATTCATAGAAAAGTCCCTAATTCCATTGAGGAGAGCCAAATGATGGCGGTTTGGCGGATAGAAAGAAGGGATGAAGCAGAAAGATGGGTTTCTCTCTCTGGGGGATAGTTTGACCGCGTGCTGAACTTGTGCGGTAAACACCAAAAACACATGATCATGGAGCAGCAGCCGCACAGCTTCCGATTGCTGGCCGTCTTTATTTCATGACAACATGGGCAGCAGCTCAGGGCGTAGGGCCAAAATTGAAGAGGCACCGTATAAGTCGAATTAAAAAATTCTTAAGTATTGTTATTGATTAATTATGTAAATAATTTTGATTTTGTGTGCGTATTATTTATAAATGTTGTGTTTGTAAATGATGTGTTTACCGTGTAAGGGAATGTGTACGAAAATTAATATTAAATTAACAAATCTAACTTTTTAATTAAAGTTAACTGTTCCATTATCCGCAACTACTTAAATAAGAATAATTGATTTCCCACAAATGTAAATTATAGATGAATCTCAGAATTGGAATGGAGGGGGCAATAATCAATTTATGCCCAGGGTGCATCCGACGACTTTAAATGGCCAGCCCTATGGAAGCCAAATGGCGCTTCTGAAGCTAACTTCTGTTGATGATGTCTGATTAAAAGCAGTGTAAATCTAATGGATAATTACGAATACGTACAAGAGAGAAACAGCTTTGATGTCTCTCGTAACAAGACGCAGGGCTCACGCCAACCGTTTATAGGTGGCGTTGTAAAAAGAAAAAAACAAAGCTGGGGATGGGCAGCCCTTTTTTTAAATGCGGGCCGCACATGACAACTACAAATGGTTCGAAAATTTAGTCCGAATCACCAAAGTGTAAAATCAATCAAATATGAGCTATTCTGGTTTTAATAATGAAAGTGCAGCATTACTATGTATGTCAGTTGTCTCTTTGAGACTTTGGTTTGCTACAATTAAAATAAAAATATAATCGCCTTTTCTTACGCCATTAATAAATTGTGGTTGTTTTTTCGAGCGTAATTTCCTCTTTTATCACATTCATCATACGCCACCTAACCGTTTATTTCTATAGGCGTAGAACCCTGTGTGATAGGCGACTGACTAATGGACTATCTTGAATAAATGGGCAGAAATGCGACTAAAAAAAGGGCCACGACGGTATGTATACGTGGGGATGTGGCCCATTTAGATAGAGGAAGTGGTATCTGCGCCCCGTTTGCCACCACCCGCTCCAGAAAGTAGGAAAAATTAGTTTTCATCGTTTGGGGACCGTAAACGAGGAGCGCCTCATCATTGCGCGTTTATTTACAGATAAATCACGAGCGCGGGGCACAGAGTTCTCCCCAACTCCCAGACGTGTCATAAACGTGTGAAACTGGATGGAGGAGATGGTTTGGGGGGGGGAGGAAAGTGGGGTGGGGTGGGGATGGAGATGAGGATGGTTTTTGAGCGACGAGAACGAGCATCCAGCACACATGCATATCACGTTCGGAGAACACACGGAGATTTCGGAAGCGCGCGACTTTCGAGTAATTGACGCCCCGAGAGAGAGCGCCATTTTGGAGGTTTGGTAGTAGTGATGGGAATCGGGACATGGAGACAGGCGTGACACGAGTACCGGAAGGAGCCCACCCCCATTCCCCTGTTTTTGTCCCGGGTTCCTGGTAGCACTCAAACGATTTTGAAATAAAATATAAATTACTCATTTAAAAATATGAAGAATTATTAACCCAATAACATTCACACATTGTCTGCAGTTTTCGGCGTCTCTGACGTCTTTGAGTTTAAGTAATTGGGAGACAGACATGCTTCCGAGACAGCGCCGAAAATAAAAGGCGACCAGTGTCTGGCCAAATTAATGTTTGTGATACACATCAAAATGAAGACATTTTCTTTTCGGTGCTGTTCCTGTTTTCTCACACATTGCCACAGCGACACGAGGGGTACAATAACCTCCTGTAGTGCTATTCACTACAGTGATCCGGAATAAA
>JAUJYS010006319.1:0-10413 GCA_033995665.1 Melogona broelemanni | reverse complement strand
TTTACTTTACGTGTGCCTTTCCGTGGCGACAATTAACCATGCTTCATAGGTCTGATTTTTAGAACCTATGACATGTATCTATCGTGTTTTTTTCAACAACTACAAACGCGAATTTAACATTTTGTGCTTACACACAACCTCGTTCATCGTTTTTCTCGTCTCAGTTTGGCGATTCATTTTATTGGTGCGTTTTTGTGTCATCAATGTTTATCTATGCATACGTAAATTTTTGAATTTTATGAAAATGAACATTTTCAATCTGCTTTGATACATTAAAATATCCTTGCAAATCGTCTTGTACAGTCTTGTACGTCTTCTACAGTACAGTACGAATTTTTTACAACAAGATAAGATAAAAAAAAACTGTTCTAACAAATTCGTCTCAACTTGTCACCAGTGAATTTTACCTAACCATTTGGTATGGATCTTGAACGCGTACCTGACATGGTACACGTTCAAGGCACATGGTACAGGTCAGGTAACCACGGCTAAACTTTCCATTCGGCATATGGCAATCGAATCGTAGTTATTTCATCGATCCCCCCCCGCCCCCCTGCGCGTGCATCTGCCAGCACCTGCCCGCCTCACGTGACGGTTGCCACGTGAAACGTTATCTGCCAGTTTTGGTCTTCTCGCGTGCGCCCGCCTGCCGCGTGCAGGGGTTGAACAAAATAATGGAAACACATCTGCTTGTGCATCTAATAAGAGCTGTTTCCATTATTTTGTCCAACCCCTGTATGTGCACGTGCTGTGTGACGTGTGCTTGGGGGAATTTTATCGCGCGCGGGAAAATCCTAGTGGCGCATTGCAGCCAAGATGGATGAGACAAATGTTAGACTAACAACACCCACACCCCCTCCCCCCAGTGTTGGATACGTTCCTTTTCACAAAAGGAACCAGTTCCCGTTCCAGTTCCTACAGAAATTAAAAGGAATCTCGGTGTTTCCAAGTTCCTTTTCAAAAGGAACCTGGACCTTTTCTGTTCCTTCCATTAAAAAATATTTAAGAAAAAAATATTAGCGGGAACTAATCTATGGGCAAATGTAGATTTGAGGACACAGACCAAAAGGCGATCAAAATATTTAGAAATTTCTGTTTGAGGCTGAAAAATTGTTCCACAGACACTTTGGTACTGGTAGAAGATTAAAGGTTATGGCAAAATGAACCCCTCTGTCTGTAAAAAGAAAATAAACACCAGTTCCAGTTTTTCGAAAAAAAGGAACCAGTTCCCGTCCCAGAAGACGCTCCTAAGTTCCGCCAAAGAGAAACTATTTTTTTTCCGTTCTGTTCCTACCCAACATTGCCACCCCTTTTGGAATGGAGATAAACGGGAGGAAGGGGTGAGGGGAGGGGGTAAGGATGAGGGGAATCCCCGTGTCAGTCGCCTATTCCCTCGCCTGGATCAGCAGATTTATGGGATCTCCGGTCTCTCTCCAGTGTCGTTGTACCCGCGTCATAAAATCAGGGAAAACACATTTCGGTCGCCTTGTTGACCTTCTCTGACTTGTCGATATGCAAGGTCAATGTCGCCACTTTTGACTGATCACAAATGATTACGTCACAGTCTGAGAAATGCGCTGTGATGAGAAATTCGTGACGCGATGTTCACATTCTAAAATAATGCATTCTTATCATCATTTGTAACGAATTTTATAAAAATCGGATGATCTTTTACAGAGTTATTATTAAAATAATAAAAAAAGATTATGGATTTTTGTGCTTCGTCCTTTAGTCACGTCCGTAATGGTTTCTCATGCGGGTTTTACATTAGAGCTTTTGCTCGGCGAAACTTTGCTTGGCGAGCAACTTTTACGAATTGTTCAGGTGGAAATGATATTTTTTTTAAATCACCGTAGTGCCTAATGCACTACAGATGTGCGAGGGGCAGGGAAGGGAAGGGATGGGGACTATATTCCAGGTGGCATTAATTTCGCCTGTTTCTTGGGCACCAAAAATACAAATAAAGACTTTGGTTTTTTACCATCCTAACTGAAAATAAATCAAAATATCCGCTGTGTGTCGCTATGACGTACTCCCTGATAGCCGAAGAGCCATTGTGTTGACTTGACTTTGGTTTTTGTAGCTCTCTCCTATATAACAAACAAGTCTTATTTATCTGGCAACATTGTCTGGACAACATGCAGTATATATATATAGTCATGAATCTCTTTCTTGGGAAGAAGGGATATAATTGATGAATGCGTACGTTGGCCAGTTTTGCCAGCCACTTTGTCTGCTTCTTTCCCTTTATTCCTCACCTCCTTTACCCCCCCCCCCTCCCGCTCGCGTTTGTTTGGCTTTTCAGCATCCAAGCCAGGCCAGAGATCATTCCAAACACACATAAAAAGGTGTGACCAAAAAGTTCGGTGAATGAGTTTGTATCTATCGTAGCTGAGGATGGATACCAGAGAATGCGGTATCGTGGCTTTGTTTTTTTTTTTTATTATTCCTGATTACTGTAGTGACTATGACCGCAGGAGATTGTGTACCCTTCGTGTTGCTTATGCAAAATAGGTGATGGACACAATTTAACCAATTTTGTCTCAGCACAACAGAATAACGAAATAAACGAGAGTCTGATTGGGGAATCGAAACCTGTAATTGTAAATTTTAATTTCCAACGAAATTGTAATTTCATGCCGGTGCACCCTTCCCTGCCCCTCGCACCTCTCCATAGAAACATGAGGGTGCAGTAATCCTGTAGTGCATTAAACGCTACGGTGATTTAAAAAAAAAATGTATCTCCTAATTTTGTCTTAACAGATCAAACAGACAACTCCAGGAGCATGTGCCATTCATCCAGCATTATTCCAATCATCAACCAAAAGAATTCAAATCATTCAAGATTACTAGCAAACGATTAACCTGTTGGCACAAATTAGGAGACACATCAATCAAAACAAAAGGCGCAATGCCGCATGCGCTGGTATATTCGGCTATGGCACATACAGACTTATTCCCCCAACTTTGTTTTCACACCTTGTACACATGAGAACTGTTTCTGCGAAGTTGGGTTATTTTTTAGGGGGGGGGTGGCGTTTCTAACGGCTCATCAATCACATTTTGGTGGGTTGGAGAAGAAAGCAGGGGAAAATGTGATGCTGTGTATAGAAGGCCATTTTTTCATCTTTCCAGTTTTCAATTTGTTTTCTCCTTCTTTTAATACTGGGACACACACACACACACACACAGTGACGACGGTATACAATGCTGAGGGGGAGAGGGGGAGGGGTGGGGAGTGGTGGAGGTGGTAGGGCAAAGATGCATTTGCACTTACTTAGATCAGACACTGATTGATACACGTTGAGAAATAGCTAGCTGGCGTCTGTTTGCCCTCTCCCCTCAATCACGGTTAAAGAAAGGGTTGTTGATGTTATGTGGGGCTGGTGGGGTTACGCAGGGATCATACGCAACTCCCCCCCCCCAAACCTCGATCCAGGAATGGAGCTAATATACAACGGCTGGAATGCGTTAGCCATTTTGTCATGATGACGTCATAGCACGCATGATGCTTAAGATGATGCTTAAGTGTTGTGTGGGAAGAATGGTGAATTTTTTTTTGTGGTCTCATGATCACCTCTAGACAATATCTTAAGATGTACGATCTGTCTAGCGCCGTGTGGATGGCAACATACTGCTGAGCGGGTGATCTCGGGTTCGATTCCCCTAGTACAGTGTTTCCCAAACGTTTTGGCTCGCGGAGCCCTTTTTATTTTTATTTTTTTAAATCACCGTAGTGCCTAGTGCACTACAGGATTACTGCACCCTCGTATCGCTATAGAGATAGGTGAGGGGCAGGGAAGGGAAGGGGAATGGCAGCTGGAATAGCCAGGCTGCATTATTTCAAAATTACACGAACAAAGTGATTTTCAAAGTCAGTAAACGGTCCTGCTAGGTCATTGCAAAATATGTGAATAATTAGTTTTGTTTTATTTTACTGCAGTGGAGGTAGTCAAGATTCTGTGGCATATTTTCATTAGATTGTATAAGATTTTGTAGAAACAACGTATTTTCACGAGTGTGTCTAGTTCCGAACAAAATTAATAATTAAGGCACACAAATATAATATTTTTTGCGTATCAGCTGGAAATATTTTCATTTTAATTCGATTTAATCGATTAAAAAAAATTTCGCTTTCTTCGAAACTTAATGTGCACAGACATAAAATAAATTAAAAACACCAGGTGCACACATAACTATAAATATCCGAATCGGATTGATGAAGATGAACGAATTTTAATTAATTTTGCGTCTGTGCTCATAAACTTTCAAATTTTATTTTCAAATTCATATATCGCGGTCACGCATTTAATTTTCTACGTAATAATTGCGTTTGTGCAGTTACATTTGTTGTTCTAATGCTGTGCACACACGACTATTTCACGCGAATATTATTGCACGTGCATATCTGATTATCTGACTGCTAATTTGACGCCTAATAATTGCACGTGAACGTGCAGATAGACGAGAGAATGTTCCTGCGAACAATACACCCACGGAAACGCATTCACCGTGAGTCATATGTTTACGAACCCCCTTCCCGTCGGAGCACCATAAGTTAGCTAAACATGACCGGATTTTCATGAAATTTGGCACAAATATGGAATAAATATAAGCGAATGTGTGAGCTATTTTGAGCAGTCATTTCGCACCAAGACTTTTATTTTATCCCAGTAATTTGATGGCAATTTTGTCTTCCTCCGTGAACGCCTTTGGTTACAATTACAATTACAATGTTTAATTACAATGTTACAATTACAATTACAATGCTACAACAGATTGCGGACGATGCAGTGCGCGCCTGAGGCTCTAACGCAGCGCCACCTCTAAAATGAAAAACATTCGTAGCGGGAAATTTGGATTTAAAAAACTTTACAGTCATTCATACTGTAAGACATTTGTATCAAATTTCATCTTAAAAATTCGGTCATTTTTAGCTGAGATGTGGAGCAACGACGGGAAGGGTTCGCATACTTATGAGTCGCGGTGTACACAGCAAATGCAGTCGGCATTACAATTAGCATAGAGGGAACGAGGACTAGTTAACAATGGTTCACGCGCTGTTCCCTGCACGTGCGAATTACGCGCAATTAATATTTAGCACCACGTAACCTATCATCATCACGACACCGCATGGACATGGCAACATCCGGTTACTAGGGTTAAACTAACTCAGGTTTAACAGTTCCTATTTTGTTCATGCGGTCTGGCTGTGACTAGTTTTGCCATTTCACCTATCTACCATTATTTCATTCAAAATGCTTTTAATGGAAAAGAACATTCGTCCGACTCTTAATTACCCACAAGAAACGGCCTAGTAAATTAGCCTAGCCTAATCATTGTAGTTCAGTAGGGATATCCAACGTGTATTTAGATTTAGATGGGGTAATTGCCGCACTGTAGCTTTATGGCAATATGTGTGTACTGCTTGTTAAGGAGACTTACCCGCCCCCACCCCTCCAGGGGGCCACTTGGTCATTTGGAATTTGTTGGCCTAGTCTAGACTTATTCTGACCTAGGTAGGGATCGTCGAACTTGTGCCTGACCACGTACAGGCACGGCTCTCACGTCGTTACAACCATTCCCAAGGAAGGCAATTCAGATGATCAGTACACTAAGTGTTGGGTTCGTTCCTTTCGAAAAGGAACCCTTTGCAGTTCCCGTTCCTCTGATGAAAAAAAGGAACCAGTTTCCGTTCCTCAACAATTAAAAAGAACCTAGGCGTTCCAGAGTTCCTTTTTCAAAAGGAACCAGTTCCTATCCCGTCCCTTTTCCGTTCATTAGATTGAAAAATATTAAAAAAATACATGACTTAAAAATTTAAATACTTAAATATAATTAACCTTAATATGTTTACTCAAATTAGCAGAGGACCTCTTCGATGCGCAAATATACATGTAATTTGTCGACAACTGAAAAAAAAACGCATTTTGCAGTAAAAAAAATCTCGCTTTCAAAGTATTTTTTTCTCTCCAAACTTTGGGAAAGTGTGCTTTAAGAAAATGATGGTTATTTGCAAAAGGAACCCTTTACACAGAAAAGGAACTCCCGTTTCAGTTCCTCAAAAAAATAAAGTAGTTCCAGTTCCTCAATAATAAATAGGAAGCAAGGCATTCATAAGTTACTAAAAAAAGGAACCAGTTCCTAGGAACGAGAACTTTTCCGTTCCGTTACTACCCAACACTGACTACAGATACCCGTTCTACACGGTGACTAGGGGCGGGCTCCCCATTGCGGGAGGGCGGAGGTTTTGCCGCACCCCCCCCCCCAAAAAAAAAAACCCGACGGGGCCCCCCCACCAACAATTTTGATTTTGGGCAGGGAAATTCAGGGCCCCTTGAAGTCATTTTCAGCTTCCGCCCGGGCCCCTAGTTAGACAGTCCTCCCCTGACGGTAACCTCAAACGGGGATGGCAATAAACCTCCTCCTTATCCCACCCCCTCCCCCAATGTGAGCAGTTATATTCCCGAGATCAGTAATCCCGGAGTCACGCATTCGTTCCAATTATATAGCTGCATTTGTAATTGTAATTGGACTGCAAAGCCCACGATAATTCGCCCCGTAAAACGTGGCAGCCGGGATTGAGGGCGAACCGACTTGTACTTCCGCGTTTACACATGAGCGAAACCTTCGGAACTTGATTCGGAGCCGGGCTCCGAAACTCGCTCCGGAACAGCCGAATCAAAATAAGATTCTGCCGTTCCTGAGCTTTCCATTTACACATGAGCCAACTCGTCATGCATATCCGTTGCAATATTCAATCAATAGGTGGCGCTTTCTTTTCGATAAATTAGTTGAGATATTGTTCACTAGTGGCGCTGCTCGTGTAAAAACTGGTGAAAACGCGGGAAAGTACCGCCCGCTAGCCAGCAGAGGACGCTGATATTGTTAAGCTACGTAGCTTACGAGACCGCTGCGAGATCGGCTCCGGCGGGAGCCGATCAAAATAGGAATCCGGCCATTTTGATCGTACTCTTCGAAAACGTTCGTACCTCCCAAATAAATCCGCTATTTCACCTCCGAGTGCCTCCATTAGTTCCGGAGCGGGCTTCGGAGCTCGGCTCCGAATCAAGTTCCGAAGGTTTAGCTCATGTGTCATAGTCATAGCTCCCCGCCTAGGCCCCCCACCCCACTCGCGGGTACAAATTGTAATGTGTAAATGGGATATTAAAAGGTTTTAGTGTCAAGGGAGGGGAAGGGGGCAAGTAACTGATTTAACTTAAGAATTTTACGTCTTGCATTTTTTTCTCTGGAAAGGACATTAAAAGTTACATTTCTGAGTAGGACACTTTTAATCCGTCGGTTACAGGGGATCTTTATATTTATTTTCTTTACATTTTGAGCTTTCAATTAAATGACTTGCGTTTCGTTCGGGAAATTAGAGAAAATAGGTTTTATTTTATAGTGTGACTTGTCTGGCTTTGGATTTAATGTGGTTAAATCTTTGTGAGGTCTCTTGGTTTGCAGCTTTGGCGGGAGATTGATGCCTTTGCTCTTTCTTTCTGGAAATGGTTTCAAAATGTTTGGGAGAAATTTTGATTTCTCCTAGCGCGATAAGCCGTCTCAGAAGTAGAAAGCGTGCTTTACCTTTTATAACTACTTTACAAATACTTTACCTATAAGAACCTGGATTTAGAGCAGCGCATTTAGCGAACATGAAAACTACGTTCAAATCTTCATTCAATTTAATTGCATAATTGCTCGCTACTTTATAATAATCCTGGCTACTTTTAAATTTATTTTGTGATTCCGTCGTATAATGGAAGGTCACCCCACAGAGGTGAACCTTCCTGAGAGGCAAATGACCGAATTAATGATCAAGTTCATAATAATAAAAGGAACGATCCGCTTTCATTCCCCCTGACATGCTTTCACTAATCCCGTGCCGATTGATTCCGACGGGTGGTAGTGGGAGGGGGTGGCGGTCGTTATGCACGAGTCCATCATCGCCCCCACCCACCACCACCATCAAGTCAACCCCCATCAATACACGTATGCCAAATGTCCTTGGCACCATTATCGACTGTAGCAGTCTCAACTTGTATATACTCATATATATATATCTGTACATGTGTGTCAGTCCAGCGTAATGGTGAGAGATGCATGTTTGCGCATGCGCATCCAATGAACCGACGACCGATCTATTCCCTACGTCATCAGCAGAGCACGTGAACGTGGAAAGAGACAGACACGAGATACCTGTACACAGACGCAGACACGTGCAGTCGTTGACGTGTTTGTTTAGCACAGTGGTGCATCGCTCGATCTAGGTTACATCTATTAGTGAATCGTCGCCAGTTATGGGGCCAAATACTTGCAAAGTCGTTTGTGTGTGTGTGTGGCGCACTTGTGCATAATTGATGATGGATTGACGAATGCCAGTGCCTCACCTGCACCCAGGTGGGTGGTTGGAAGTGGGTGGATGTCAAAGTCGTTCAGGGTTCATACTGAAATGGAAAATCAGCTAAATGAATTTTCAAATATGCTAACAATTTTGAAAAAAAGTTCGCGCTCCGCTCGCTTTTTCTTATCTTTGGGTGTTCTATTTATTTTTCTTTGCGTTACATGCAATTTATATAAAAATATTGTGCACGTTTCTCTATAATAAAACCCTATTTTTTAGGAAAAATATATAGCAACTGCAATTTGATGTAAAAAAAAGTCAGTCAGGGAAATTTTATTTTTTTAGCCAGGGAAAGAAGTCAGGGAATGTGAATTTCAATATTTAGTATGAACCCTGTAACTGCCACAAACGCTATGAGAAGGCCCTATAAATAATTGCGTATTCGTTACTATCTCATGTGTGGAGTGAGTTAAGGATTTTCGAATGAGGTCAGGATGCCACAGGGGGCAGCACCCAAGTGTTGAATGATTCACATTTTGTTTAATTAATTATGCACGTGTAGCCACGCCTTTCGATTAATCGCTCGGCTTCCTCGCGCCTAAAGTTTCAGCCTTTCCGGCGTTTACCAAATTTCCGCATGAACTAATGCCTCGCTTTCCGAACTGTGCTCCGCGGCCATTTCCCAGGTTCTGCGCGCGGCCCTTTCCCAGGTTCTGCGCGCGGCCCTTTCCCAGGTTTTGCGCGCGGCCCCTCTTGGAAAATAAAGTAAATAATAAAACGCCATCAACTTATACATGCTAAATTAACTGGGACAAGATTGTTCAAAAAGGAAATATGTTTACTTTGCTAGTAATTATCTACGGTTTGAATGCGAATTTTTAAATTCGTTTTTTTTTGCATCTTGTACAACAATTAATTGCAGAAAGAGTCACTCGAAAAGAAACTCGAAGAAATAGAAATTCTTGACCATGAAGAACGAGGATACGACAACATTTTATTACTCTAATGTTTTAATATGGCATTGCAGATAGAAAAACTTATAATACAGTATTTGCGTTGGAATTAAATACATGTACAATATTGTCCGGTTATTCGAAATTTCATATTGTACATGTGTTTAATTCCATCGCAAATACTGTATTATACGTTTTTTTTATCTGCAATACCATATTAAAACATTGTGATGAAAGTATGTTTTTGCACGTGCAGATAACGGCATTACGTCATTAATGTGTATTTTAAGCCTTTTCTTGTTGGGTGTTCCATTTTCGAAATACTCTATTCTAGTTTTTTTTTTGCAGTGATATTCACTCAGTAATGGGAATATACCCTTAACTATACCTTGGTATTCTCTAAGGGGCTTCGCTAGTGAAATTTGGTCTAAAAAGTGCTCCGTGAGTTAAAAAGTTTATAAAGCACTGGTCTAATGCAATAAACAAGATTCTCAAGATAGTTTGGTCCATTTAATTAGTGCTAGTGCCACGTGAGATCGTCTATTTCTTAATTGTATCTTCTCTGCTTTGAGACGTCCCTATGATAAAACTGCAGATTTGCACAGTATGTGGCGAAACAAGACCCATGACATTTCCAGTCCTCATTATTTAATTAAATTGAATGTATTTTTATGTTGCACGTCGAAGAAGAAAATCTGTCTCGCATTTGTTTTGCGGTAACCAGTTTCTTTTTGTCGATAAAAATACATTAAGGATTGAAACATACATTAGGTTTAGAGACATTTACAGATAGTTTAACCATTAGGGTTTCAAGCGTTGAGTTTGCAGACATTAGTTTTGCTTGCGTTAAGTTTACATACCTTATGTTACAGTACGTTTTTGGGTATTTTTATTTTTGCTGTATTTGCTGGTAAACCGATTGCTGCTCCCAAATTTAATTTTTCACCAGCAAAAAAAATTCATAGTTGTAATTATTTATATATATAAATATTTTTTAAATCACCGTAGTGCTAATCACAACAGGGTTACTGCACCCTCGTGTCTCTATGGAGATGTGCGAGGGGCAGGGAAGGGGAATGGCAGCTGGAATAGCCAGGCTGCAGGATCCACCCCTAA